>JAAAKG020134558.1:0-36575 GCA_010014905.2 Druon quercuslanigerum | reverse complement strand
GATGGTTTTGAATTTTATAATTTCAGATGTAAATATAAAGCAATTTTGAACTGCAAAGCTTAAAATTATATAATTTAAAAAATTGGAATCATATCAGAGCAATCTTGTTTTATTATTATTTCTTTTAATTTTGAATGTAATATCATAAAATTTTCCGATTTTTAGTTATAGATTTTAACAAATAAATAATTTCAAATTTAAAAATATTTTATTGGAAAATTTTAAGAGTGAATAATAGTTAAATTTTTGTCTTTCGTAGGTTTTAATTTTGCAACTAAAATTTAATTGGTTGAATTTTGGAAAGTTTAGTTAGCAATTTAAAATTATTAGTTCTTCAGTGATTTAAATTTACCTAAAATAATTGAAATAAAGGGTTTGATTAAAAGTGTTAATATCATAATTTTTGGTGACTATAAATTTCATCAGTTTTGAATGAAGTCCAGACTCGTTTAAGATTCAAATTTCAAGAATAGAATTTTTTCATTTTTATGTTTCCCATTTAAAATTACTCTTCAGTTTGAAAGTTTGTTTGGTATAATTCAATTCATTCTTTGATTTTAGAAAAATTCGCCTGATTAGCTTTAATGTCAAATTATAATTCATTTGTTAGAACAATTTAAAATTATAGAATTTCAGAAGGTTTGGCTTAGAAAGGTTCAATTTAATTTTTAATATTAAATTGTCAAACCTTAATCGCTGTGAATATAGAATTATTCAAATCTAAAAGTTTTAAATTTTTAATTATTGAATTTTGAACGCTTTTAACTATGAATGACACAATTGTAATTTTTCTGAATTTTAATCTGAAATTTAATCTTAGTTAAAATTTATACTACTTCATTGAAAATTCACTTTGAATTTATTGAAAATTAAGTTTTTTACTGAAAATTTAATTATCCTATTTTTAGCTGAAAATTTATCTGTTTTATCTTTTTGGTAAAAATTATTTTGTTTTTTGATAATTTCACTATTTTGTTGAAAATTATTTTTTTTCGGTGAAAAATGTATTGAACTAATTGAAAATTTAAGTATTTTATTTTTAGTAAAAAAAAATTATCTTTTTAGTTGAAAATTCATGCATTGGATTAAAAATTATATTTTTTGTTGTTGGAGTTTATCATTTTAGTTGAAAATTCACTTTAAATATTCCATTTTTTGTGGAAAATTTACTTTTTTCGATAGAAATATAATCTTTTTCATTATACAATTTTCTGTTTTGTAGCAAATTAATTAATTATATTTGAGTATTATATTTCAAAATTAATTTATTAGCTGGATCCATTTTTGCTTGAAAATTTATATTTATAGTTATGCTTTCCAGTTGAAGATTAATTATTTGAACTGAAAATTTAACTAGTACATGTTTTGTTCAAAATTTATCTTCTTAAATTGGAAATTTAAATGTTTGGTTTAAAATTCTTGTATTTTATTGAAAGTTCAAATTTGTGGGAATTTATGTGTAAAATTTTCTTTAAAAATTTTAATATTTGGTTGAAAATTCATGTATTTTGATAATACTTCCTCGATTTTGATAGTAAATTCATTTTATTGGTTGAAAATTGATCTTTTTGGTTGAAAATTAGTTTTTTCTTATTTAGAAGTAATTTTTTTCACCGAAAATATAACTGTTTGATTTGATTTCGAAAATTTATATTTTTTGTTCGTAATTTAATCTTTTTCGTTAAAAAAATTCTATTCTTTTAGAAAATTTAACTATTCTATTTTAGTTAAGAATTTATTTGTTTGTTTAAAACAAATATTTAGTTGAAAATTCTTTTTATAGAAAATTCATCTTTTGCATTGAAAATTCCACTATTTGGTCAAAAATTCATTCATTTAATTTTTCTAAACTGAAGATGTAATTATTCAATTTTTTTCTTGAAATTGTATATTTTTAATTTAAATAATTTTGCTGAAAACTCGTTTTTTTCTTTTTTTTTTAAATTTAGTTTTCTGGCTACAAATTGAACTATTCTAGATTTGGTTTGTAAATTTATATTTTTTAGTTAAAAATTTTTATATTATATTGAAACTGTATTCTTTTTGTTAGAAAATTCATCTTTAGTATTTTAAATTGAATTATTTAGTTGAGAATTTATTATTTTTAGTTGAAAATTTATTCTTTTAATTAAAAATTTACTTCTATTTTTGGTTTAAAAAATCATTTTTTTGTTGAATATTTATTTTTCTAACATTTCAACTTTTCTAATTTTTGCTGAAAATTGATATTTTTCAGATGAAAATTCATGTACTTTGTTGAAAATGAGTTTTTTTTGGTAGAAAATGATTATTTTGGGTGGAAAATTGAACTATTTGTTTAAAAATTTATATTTTTGGTTGAAGATTGTTCATTTTAGTTAGAAAAATTCCTTTCTCAGGCTCAAAATTTATCTTTTTGATTTGAAAACTTAACTAAAAAGGATTTAATATATATTGAGAAACACAATTTTTTGCAGTAATAATATTAATCTTTAAAGTGTGACTTTGACTTATTTTATTATTTAAATTTAGCGCCCTTTTCAATTTGAAACGATACATTTTCCCGGGAAGTTTAAATAATTTATTTAAAATTAATAAAGATAGAAAATACGATTTTTTAAATCTAATCCAAAATGCTTATAAACGCTCATTAAATTCCTAAAGCATATAAAAGTCGAGCATATTCTCGTGCTCGTGGAATTTTTTTCGAGAACTTAAACTCGTTAGAACTAGAAAGAATAGGTCAGATTTTAAAGATGCATTTTAATTTATTCATAAAAGTGTTTTAAAAATTTTTTTTGTGGAGTTTGAAGTATTTATTGGATACTAAAAATAATTCTTTAACGGAAACTATGGGTTTTAGATAGAGTTTACATTTTATACAGTGAAAAAATACATTTTTTGACAGAAAAATTTTTTTTAAAGAAAAAACAATGGTTGTGATATTTATTGTGATTTTCAATAGATAATAAACCTAAATGGACTTATTGCGAAGAAAAAATGAACTCATAATCAATTTTTAATAATTTATAGGTTTAAATTCGTATTTGAATTCCAATCGTCAATTATTCGTATAATTGCCAAAATCTAGTTAAATTTTTTTGCTCAATACATTAATTAAAGTTTATTTAGGCTTACAATGCATTGAAACTTACATGAAACAGTGACATAATTGTTTTTTTGTTTTTTTTAAACCAATTTGACAAAAATAGGCTTTTTCACTCTATAAGATGGAAATTCTTTCTAAAACGATTTGTTTTTTATGAATACGGTTTTTTAGTATTCAATAATTATTTTACACTTCACAAAACAATCGTAGAAGCACTTTTATGCAAAAATTGAAATACATCTTTAAAATCGTACCTACTCTTTCTATTTCCACTTTTCGGCACCAGGTGGCGAAATGCTCGACCACCATTCCCAACACATGGCCTTAAAACTAATTTTTGTGTAAATCGCAATTTTATTTATTTTTTTTCAAGGTGAATCCTCGGCCGAGAAATCTTTCTTGCGTCGAAGCTGCAAGTATTCCCTACGCAGGATTAACTGCTTGGTCAGCTCTCTGGTTATCCGGAGGTTTGTGTTACAAAACTGCAATCGTGACAAGAAGGAACAAAAGAGTTTTGGTCCTGGGGGGTTCTGGAGGTGTCGGAACTCTGGCAATTCAAATGCTCAAGGCTTGGAATATGCACGTTAGTATGAACAAATATTTTAAAAAAATAGAACATTGCACTAACTGGGTGGTCGTTTTAATTGAAGAATAAAATTCCCAGTGATTTCACGGTTTTTTCCCGGTTCGCAAAAATTGTTCACGCTCAATAATAAATTTTAAAATTTGAACTTTGAAGCTAAACATTTTCCAGGGATTCTATTTTTCCAAGAAGGTTAAATATTCCCCCACAAGTTCGACCTTTCAATAAAATACAAGAATTTTACACCAAACATTTAAATTTTCAATTTAAGAAGATAAATTTTGAACCAAACATGTACTAGTTAAATTTTCAGTTAAAGTAATTAATCTTCAACTAGAAAGCATAACTAAAAATATAACTTTTCAAGCAAAAATGGATTCTGCTAAAAAATTAATTTTGAAATATAATATTCAAATATAATTATTAAATTTGCTACAAAACAGAAAATTGTATAGTGAAAAAGATTATATTTCTATCGAAAAAAGTAAATTTTCCACAAAAAATGGAATAGTTAAAGTGAATTTTCGACTAAAATGATAAATCTTCAACAACAACAAATATAATTTTTAACCCAATGCATGCATTTTCAACTAAAAAGGTAATTCTTTTACCAAAAATAAAATACTTAAATTTTCAATTAGTACAATAAATTTTCAACCAAAAAAGAAAATATTTTCAACAAAATAGTGAATTTATCAAAAAAACAGAAATTAATTTTTACCAAAAAGATAAAACAGATAAATTTTCAGTTAAAAATAGGATAATTAAATTTTCAGTAAAAAACTTAATTTTCAATAAAATGAAAGTAAATTTTCAATGAAGTAGTATAATTTTTAACTAAGATTAAACTTCAGATTAAAATTCAGAAAAATTACAATTGTGTTATTCATGGTTAAAAGCGTTCAAAATTAAATAATTAAAAATTGATAACTTTAATTTGAACAATTCTAAATTCACAGCGATTAAGGTGTGACAATTTAATATTAAAAACTAAATTGAACCTTTTAAAGCCAAACCTTCTGAAATTCTATACTTTGACATTAAAGCTAATCAGGCGAATTTTTCTAAAATCAAAGAATGAATTTAATTATACTAAACAAACTTTCAAACTGAAGAGTAATTTTAAATGGGAAACATAAAAATGAAAAAATTCTATTCCTGTAATTTGAATCTTAAACGAATCCGGACTTCATTTAAAACTAATGAAATTTATAGTCTCCAAAAATTATGATATTAAAACTTTTAATCAAACCCTTTCTTTCAATTATTTTAGGTTAATTTAAATCACTGAAGAACTAATAATTTTAAATTGCTAACTAAACTTTCCAAAATTCAACCAATTAAATTTTATTTGCAAAATTAAAACCTACGAAAGGCAAAAATTTAACTATCTTTAAAATTGAACACTCTTAAAATTTTTCAATAAAATATTTTTAAATTTGAAATTATTTATTTGTTATAATCTTCAACTAAAAATCGGAGAATTTTATATTACATTCAAAATTAAAAGAAATAATAATAAAACAAGATTGCTCTGATATGATTCCATTTTTTAAAATTATACAGTTTAAAGCTTTGCAGTTCAAAATTGCTTTATATTGACATCTAAAATTATCAAATTAAAAACTATAAAAGCTTTTCATATGAAATTTTAGAATATTATTTGATTTTAAAACTACAATATTGTTAATTTGTTTTAAAATAGCGCATTCAAAGCTATAACTTTTAATTAAAATTATAGGAATTATATAACCGCTGGACCGTTAATTTTTTGAGACCAGAAAAAAAGGAAAATGACAGTGAATTTATTTTTTCACAGGGAAATTTACAAATTTTTCGAAAAAAAAATCTGTCTAAGTTCGATTTTACAGTTTTAAAAAAATAATTAGTTGAATTGATATCTTTTTCAATTTTTCTATTATTCAGTTTACAATGCGTAGTTTTAAAATCTTGTACTTCAAAAACTTCAAAAAATGTTTTACTTCAAAGTCCAAAACTTAAATAATTAAAACAAGTTTTTTAAATTCATGTTCAACCAAACACATGAATTTTCAACTAAAACAATGGAATAAAAAAATAACTTTTTAAATAAAATGATAAATCTTTGACTTGAATGGTTGAATTTTGAACAAGAAAGATGAATTTTCAACTAAAACTAAAATAATTACATATTAGACAAAAAAAATAAATTTTCAGCCAAGAAGTTTAATTTATAAAAAAAAATATTTTTAGGCAAAGAGATGAATTTTTAACCAAAATTATAAAAAATTCAAATGTAATGATAGTGACATTTTCAGTTTTAAAAAACTCCCTTTCATCCAAAGAAAAAACAAGGTTTCAATGAAATAGCTCACTTTTCAACCAAACAAATGAATTTTTAATTAAAATGATGAATCTCCAACCAAAAAAAGTAATTTTTACAAAAGAGTTTAACTTTCACATAGAAAATTTTGTTTTTAATCTAAAAGATGGAGTTTTAACTAAAATGATAAATATTTAACTTAAATAGAAGAAATGAAACAAAAAGGAAGCATTTTTAAACGACAAGATTAATCTTTAAACAAGAAGATTTTAAAAATTCAAGATACTTAAATGAGATTAAAACCAAATTTAAAAATCCTTTTTAAGGTCCAATAATCAAGGTAATGTGAAGAATTCCTGATAATAAAATCAAGAATCTAATGACTAAATCTCTTCTTCTCCTTCCCCCTAAAAATAAGAAAAAAATTTGTTTTTCATTTGGAAAAAAATATAAACTAGGAAAACAAAATGAGAACGAAACTAACCAAGTACCCTCCTTCTCTTTTTTTTTAATTTTTTTCGTCCTTTTTATTCTTAACATTAACAAATCACAATAAAAAAACAATAAAAAAAACATTTATCAAAAATAATCACCAACGTTTCGGCACTCATACAGCACCCTTACCAAGGCAAAAAAATATAATAAAATAAAACTAAAATAAAACAAAAATAATTTAAATTTTTTTAAATTATTAATTGAATATAATTAATTGTTAATTAATGAATTTTTTATAATTTATAAATTAATTTATAAATTTATCAACTTCTGTTCCTGCCAGCTACAAATTTTATTTCAATTTCACTTTATTTTTATTTTATTTTTTATTATAACTGTTATAATTGTTTATCTTAATGTGATTTGATAATGATAGGAATAAAAAGGATTAAAGAAATAAAAAAAGAGAAGGAAGGGGATTTGGTTGGTTGCCTTCTCATTTTTCTTTCCTATTTTTTTCCAAATGAAAAACAAATTTTTTTATTTTTTTAGAGGGAAAGGAGAAAAAGAAAAGGGTTTTCTCAGATTGCAATGGAAACATTTTATGGTGGTTGTCCAAATTTGGTCGTTAGATTCTTGATTTTATTTTCAGGAATTCTTCACAATAAGATTATTATCTACAAAAAACAGAGTTTTTAACAAATTACGTAGATTTTCAAAAAAATGGTTGAATTTTCAATTAAAAAAGGCAAATTTTCATCCAAATTGTTGAATTTTAAATTAGAAAAGATCAATTTTCAATAAAAAATGGAACAGTTAAATTTTAAATCGAAGAAATTCATTTTCATCCGAACTAATGAATTTTCAACTAGAATTATGAGTCTTCAACGGGAATATTTGCATTTTTTACCCAAAAAATAAATTGAAAACATAAAGATTAACATTCTGCAAAAAATACGAATTTTTCACAAAGTACATATATTTTTAAACATGCAGTTTAATTTTGAATTAAAAAATATCAAATTTCAACCAAATAGGTGCCTTTTCATTCAAAAGTTCGAAGATATACTTTCAACCAAAAATAGATTAGTAAAGTTTGATATCAAAAATATAATGTTTAACAAAAAAAACGCATTTTCAGCAAATGTTTGACTCTGAATTTTACAAATTTTAAGAAGAAAAATCCATCCAAATCCGATTTTAACAGTTTTTTAAAATAATTAGTTGAGTTTTTATCTTTTTCAATTATGATATCATTCACTTTACAATGTGTAATTTTAAAATCTTTTACTTAAAAAATCTTCCATTTTAGGTTTTTATTTTTAGGCTTACATTTTGAATTTAAAAAAATTTAAAATGTTGTCTTGAAGAGTTGAACAACTAAAAATTAAAACTGTTCGAAGTTGCAAATTTTTGATTAAAAAGTTTTTGTTTAATAAATAAACAAAAAAATTTTGTTAATGGAAAAAGTGAATTGAAGTAAATTGAAGTAGATTGAAAGTAAATTGAAATAATTGAAAACAATTGAAAGTAAATTGAAGTAATTGAAGGTATCTCTTAGATTTAAAATATTGTTTCAGTCTAAAATATTCAATTTTTAAGCCACTAAATTTGAAATTTCTGAATGAAAAAAAAGTTTAATTATTCAGTATTGAGCAATGTTTAAATTTTCATTTGAGACAAGTAAATTGAAACCAAATATTTAAAAGTAAGCAATTTTAAACTGAAGTGTTTGATATAGAATGCCTGGAATCGTTAAAATTTCAAAGAGCCCTTAAGCTTCGAACGTTACAATTTTTATTGTTTTATTTCAGAAATGTTTAATTTTTAGTGTAATTGTTGAATTTTTACGTATAATTTATAAATTAACATTTGCATACAAAATTAAAGTACTTGAATATTCTCTTAAAATAATTTATCAAAATGAAATGAAATGAAATGAAAAATGAAAAAATGTTTTCATTCTTTTGAAGCCTTTCACAATTCTTGAAAAGTTTTTAATTTTTTTGTTTAAAATTTGCAAAAAACTACATTATCTTTTGAATTAGGCTATCATTTCAAGTTTTAAATTAATTTTACATTTTTTCAAAACTTTTAAATATCTTTTGAAATTACTCAAAATTCGTCTATAAGTAAGAAAAGTTCAAAACTTTATGGAAATTTTCCAAAATTTTCAAGGTTTCTTACAAATTGTAGGAAAATTTCACTCAAATTTGACGGATATTTAGAAGTTCTAAAAAATTGCAAAAATAGTTTTAAATTTGAACAAATTTAAAACTACTTCTAGATTTATTAAGATTTTCAAATAAAATTTTGAAGGTTTTCAAGAATGTTTAAACTTTTTAAAATGAAAAAGAAGTGTTCCGTTTAAAAAAATCAGTTTTTCAACTTGTAATGGTTCTAGCTTAACATTCCTTAAAATGATATAATGTTGAACGTTTTAAAGTTTATTGATTGATTTTTTTTTAACTCAGAGCATTGAAAATGATAACGTCGATTTATATTTTTTTAGATTGATAAATTTTATTACCTACAATTTTATAAGTGTAAGTGATTGATCATTTGAATACCAAATTTTTTAATTACAAAAATTTTAAACTTCAATTTTAAAAGTTCAAAATTCAACAGTTCCATTTTGAGTGATTTCTTTGACAGCTCAGTGTTTTTACCTAAAATGGAAATTTTTTTCTTTAGTGTTCGATTTTTTAAATTTCATTGACCGAGAAAAATGTTTGCGAAACGGACAAAACCGGGAAATGACGAGAAATTTATTTCTTCGATTAAAACGACCAACCTGCTTTTCCCATTTGAAGTAATAAAAAATAAACTACAAATTAAATTTTTTCATTTGAAATTATTTAAGCATCCTTGAAAAGCTTCGAAATTTTCTCTCAAAACCTTGAGAAATCTACAAGTTGTTAAAATTTTTTTTAAATAAAATTATTTTTGAAATTTTTTAAAAGAAATTCTTAACATCTTTTAAAATAAATCGAAATTTCCTACAATTTTTAGAAAATCCTGCTCATTATGTGCAGAAAATATTTGAATTATTTAAAGTTTTAAAAAGATTCAATATTAATTCAAATTTTGAAATTAAAAATTCATATAAAATTAAAATTAAAGTAAAAGTAAAGTAAAATTAATTTAGATTTCAAATAATTTAAACGAGGTGTATGTACCGACAAAATCCGGCCATTCGTAGCAATATTTCGGTGCTAATAGCCACAGCCTAATTTAAAACGAAATGAAGATTTTTGCAGATTTTAAATAAAAAAATTAGAAGCTGTTTACAAATTGTGAAAGGCTTTAAAAGAATGAAAACATTTTCTTAAGAATCCCAGGAAATTTGAAAATAATGTTACATGTTGAAAAATAATTTTTATATTTTAAAGGGTGTCCAAAATTGTAAAAAAAACCTGGAAGATTTTAAGGAAAACATTTAAAATTTACAGTATTTTCTAAAAATGATAGGGCATTCGATTAATTTAAAAATATATTTATCGCATTTTCTTACAATTTTTAGAAAATCAAGGAAATTAAAAACAATTTCTTTAGAATATTCCAGAGATTCTCTTTTGGCAATTTTGAAAATCTTTCAAAATGATTTTAAATATTATCTTAAAATAATTATTCAAAATGAAAAATCACTTACAATTTTCCTGGGAATCTTAAGAGAATAGTTTTTTATTCTTTTGAAGCCTTTCACAAATCTTAAAAAACTTCTGTTTTTTTTTTATTTAAATCTGCAAAAACCTACATATTGTTTTAACTTCGGCTGCGGCTATTTGAACCGAAAGTTCGGTACAAATAGCCGAATTATTTCAAATTTTTTCTACAAATAATAAGTGTTCAATTGTTAATTTTACCTCAAAATTCAACAATTTCACTTACAAAATAAACATTTTCCAAATAGGAAAATGAAAATCGTAACGTTCAAAGTTTAAAAGCTCTTCGAAGTTTTAACGAATCGAGGATTTCTCTGCCAAATAATTCAATTTCAAATTGTTTACTTTAAATATTTAATTTCAATTTACTGGTCTCAAATGAACAGTGATATGTTGCTAAATATTAAATATCTATTCTTCTTCTTACTTAAAAAATTTCAAATTGAATGGGTTAAAAATGGAACACTTTTAATGGTTAAGACATTCGAATTAAAACAGTTTTAAGTTTTAACATTAAAATTTGGAAATTCTTAAATTTTGAACGAATTTAGAATTCCTTTGTCAAATCAATTATTACTCACTATTTAATACTTAAAGTACAGATCCGTTTTAAAAATAATTTACATATTTATTCATATTTACAGTTGATAAAATAAAAATGTTTTTATCTAAAATTTTCAACTTCAAACGTTTTTAATTTTCAACTGTTTAAGTCTTCAAGACTGCATCTGAAAATTCTTTTCGTTAAAAATTTACGCCTAAAAATAAGAATCTAAAATGGAAAATTTTTTATATAAAAGATTTTAAAATCAAAAAATCTCCCGTCTTTTCAGCGACCAGTCTAACTAATTTTTTTTACTTGAAACAAAAACTCGCTTTATTTTCCAACATTTTGTTACGGATTTTACAGAAAAAGTTAAAATGTAACCATTTTACCACGTTTTGAGACATCCTGAGTCTGAAAAAATTATTTTTACGCATTTGTCTGTCTGTCTGTAGTCTGTAGTCTGTATACTGTAGGCATGATAACTTTCGAAAGATTGGTCAGTTTGAATTCTGCTTTGGCACACTTTTTTATGGCCTAAAAAGAAAGAAGTTCGTGAACCAGCCATTTTGAATGAAAATTAAAAAGTAAGCACATTTTCAAAATATAAATCAAGAGAAGAAAAACGTCTATCTTGTAAAGCCCGACAAGATTATTATGACAAATTTTTTAATTTTGTCGAAAAGTTGAAAATTCAAATTTTTATCATAAAAAAAAATAATGATAACTCAAAAATTCCATTTTACGACCAATCTATGCTAGATACGAAAAAATGGATTAACTAAAATTGCACACCTTCAAAAGTTCTACAAATTTTCCTTAAATCAATTTTCGATAGGATGCATAGTTTTTGTTTTTAATCGTAAAAAACAACATTAAAAATAAAAAAGTTAAATTTTAGACAAACGGCACAAGCTATGAAAAAAATAAATAGACAAACGGTGCTCTTGAAAATAATAGCGAACACCCATTCAAACTCATAAATAATTTTTGATAGGACACGCAGTTTTTGTTTTAATCGTAAATAATAAAAATAATAAAGTTTATTGAAATGATATACTTTTTTCAGGATGGCTAAAAAATAAAATTTAATGCTAATCGAGAAGCAAATATTAAATTACGCATTAAACTAAAATGTGTTCGTTAAAGCCGAAGGAGATTTAACTAAAGAGAATTCACAATCACCAAATTAAATCAATCACAATCACCATTTTAAAAGGCTTGCGCACATATGGGGTACATATGGGAGCGCGCTAAGAGAATGTACCCGCGCAACGGACAGATTTTTTTTTAATTCAAAGAGAGCTATCATATGATACATTGAATGTCACGTTCCTTGAGTCTGATTTCGTACATTTTTAAATATGTCTATACGTTATGAGAGAAAGATTTTCTTTTTCATTAGAAGAAATTTTGTTTTTAATTTAAATTTTCTTAATATTCTTTTAAAGAATTATCATCCGAATTTAGAAGTAAAGAAACTGAACAAAATTCCTGCTCCAGGACAGAATTCGTCAAAATTTGAAAGTGCCCTTTTCCAAATTAAAAAAATAAATAAAGTACTTAAAGTAGTTTATAGAGTAGAAGTAGTATTTCAAAGAACAATTATTTCTGAATTAAAATTGAAAATTTTGTTGTATTCTTCGTTGCAAGTTCATCCTTTTCTAGTAAAAAATTTAACTACTTGGTTAAAAGTTAAACTCTTTTTTTGAAAATTAATTTTTTGGTTGATGATTCATCATTTTAATTGTAAAATCATCTCTGCTTGAAAATGTAACTAATTTCTTGAGGAACAATTTTTTTCACTCAAAATTTAACTATTCTATTTTTAGTTAAAAGTGCATATTCTTCTGGATGAATAGTCTCCTATTTGATTGACAATTGATATTTTTTAATTAAGAATTAAACTATTTGTTTAAAAAATATTTACTTTGTGGAAAATTCGTCTTTTTGTAGACAAATAATCTTAATGGTATACAACTTATTTTCTGTGTAAAAAATTCAACTATTCCAGTTGAAGATTCATCATTGTAGTTGAAAATTCCTCAGTTTGGTTGAAAATTAATTTTCTCAGCTGAAAATTTAACTGTTCCATTTTTGATTGAAAATTGATCTTTTCTAGTTCAAAAATTGTCATTTTTAATTGAAAATTTAACCATTTATTTGAAAATGAACGTGTTTTGTTAAAAAATTGATTTTTTTGTATCTTGCTGTTTAAAATTGCTTCTTTTTTGCTTCTTTTTTTCTATTTAAGTTAAATATTAATCATTCTAGTTAAAAATACATCTTTTAAATTAAAAATAAAATTACTTGGTTGAATGTTAAACTCTTTTGCTTAAAAATTACTTTTTTTGGTTGAAGATTCATCGTTTTAATTAAAAATTTATTTTGTTTGTTCGAAAAGTGAGCTATTTGATGCAAACCTTGCTTTTTCTTGAAATAAAAAAGAATTTGTTTAAACTGAAAATTTAACTATTATTCCATTTGAATATTTCATTTTTTTACTTAAAAACTCATCTCGTTGGTTCAACATTCATTTTTTGACTAACAATGAAATTATTCCATTTTTTGTTGAAAATTCTTCTTTTTTGTATAAATTAATCTTCTTGGTTAAAAATATTATTTTTTGTCTAAAATTAAATTATTCTATTTAAAGATTCATCATTTTAGTTGAAAATTCATCTTTTTGGTTAAAAATTAAACTATTCCAATCAAAGATTTATAATTTTAGTTAAAAATTCATCAGTTAGGTTAAAAATTAAAGTATTTTGTTAAAAGTGCGTTTTTTGTTTATTGTAAATCGATTTACTTTGTTAAAAATTAAAAAATTGAAATTATTATTGTTAGTTGAAAATTAGTTTTTTTAATGCAAGTTAATTTTTTTAACTAAAATTGTTGTCAAAAGTTTTTCCTCTTCTGTTAGACAGTTAATCTGTTTGGTAGAAAGTTCATTTGTTTGTGGTTGATGATTTAACTATTTCGTTGGAAACTCAATTGTATTGCTTAAAAAGTTATTTCTCTAATTTAAAATTAAACTATTATATTTTTGGTTACAAATTCATTTATTTGTTGAAAATTCGTCTTATTCTTTTTTAGCGAAAGCACATTTTTTGTTGAAAATTCATTTATTCCATTGAAAATTAATTTTTTAAACTAAATTTTTTCTCTTTTAGGTGGCAATTCCTTTCTTTCATGATTGGAAATGAAACTATGCCGATGAAAACTCCATTTTTTTGTTACAAACTTATTTTTCTAACTGAAAATTAAACTATTCTTTTTTTTAATTTTTCTGTTTATTGGTTGAAAATTCATATTTTTTGGTAGGAAACTAACCTTCTTGTTTGAAAGTTTAACTCTGAGGTTGCAAACTCCATTAAAAATTAAAATATTTTGTTAAAAATTCATGTATTGTATTCAAAGTTATCCTTTTTTGGTAGGAAATTGAACTTTTTGGTTGAAATTTTATTTCTTTGGTTTTCTTATTGAAAATTAATTTTTTTATCTAAAAATGTAACTATTACATTTTTTCGAGACAAATTGTTCTCAGACATTCAATTTTTTGCAGAAAATTCATTTATTTGTGGCTAAAAATAGAACTTTTTCGTTAAAATTTATTTTATTTGCTTAAAAACTTATTTCTCTAACTGAAAATTAAACTTGTCCGTTTTTATATAAAACTAAATTTTGTTGTTGAAAATTCAAGTGTTAGATTGAAAATTCCATTAAAAATTGAAATATATGGGTGAAAATTCATTTTTTTAAATTAATTCTTTTTTTTTGATGAAAAAAATAATCTTTTGGGTTGAAATTTAATTTCTTTGATTGAAATTTTTTTTTTTTTATTGAAAATTAATTTTCTTAGCTAAAAATTTAACTATTTCATTTTTTGTCAAAAAATTTTGTTTGCTAGAATCATCTTGAAAATTAAAATATAAAATTAATATTAATGTAATATTTTTGTATTTCATACTATCTAATATATTTGATAATTGATGAAAATTGATATTTGAAATGATAAATCTCAAATCAAACAAATAAATTTTTATGAAGATAGTTCAACTTTCAACGAAGTAGGCGAATTTTCCGCCAAAAAGAGGAATTTTTAGCAAAAAATGTCATAGTTGTTACTTTCACCAAAAATGTTCTTTAATTTCAAATCAAAAAGTGTTTGCTTTTTTAACAACAACAGTAGAATTTTCAAAAAAAGTGTTGAATTCTCAACAAAAAAATTTGTTTTTGTAATCAAACAGTTGCATTTTTAACAAATAAAAAAAATATCTGCCAAGAAGATCAAGTTAATGCCAAAAAGGCGAATTTTTAACAAAATGCGTGAATTTTTAAAGAAATAGTTGAATTTTCAATTTGAACAGTGTATTTTTATCCAGTTAGTTGAATTTTCAACCAAAATATTTGAATTTTCATCTAAAATGATGAACCTTTAAACAAAAGAGAAATGATCAATAAAAAATTTAATAATAATACTTTAACCAAAAAAGTATTTTAATTTTAAATAAAAAATAGTTTAATTTAACCATAAAAATGTCGAATTTTCAACAAAAGCGTTTTCAAACAAATCTTTGCATTTTTAACCAAAAAATATCAAATGAACAATAAAATATTTATTAAGAACTTTTTTATATTTTAAACACTGGTAATGAGTTGGAAGGGACGTATTTTTGGCTTTAAATTTTCTTCTGAGTTAGGGGGATTTTTTCATTTTCACATTTTTATTGAGTTGAATAATCTATTTTATATATTTTTAAAAATTAGGTAATAACGACATGTAGCAGTGACGCTGTGAATGTTTTGGAAAAAATAGGAGCGGATGTTGTGATAGATTACAAAGAAGATCGTGCTGACGAAAAAATAATTTGCGAAGGACCGTAAGTCATAAAATAATCAAATGATTCAAAAAAATAAAAAGAAGAAATTAATCTTGTAAAATGAAAAAAAAAAATTATTTTCTAGTTACGACATAATTCTTGATTGCGCCAATCAAGGGCCGGCTGTCATAAAAGCGAAAGGATATCCACATTATACTTATATAACTCTGAATTCCCCTCTGCTGAAAAATATCGACGAGCGTGGATTTATTTCGGGAACAGCTAAAAATGTCGGTGATTTCGTGAAATATAATTTCCCATCGAAGGAAAATAAGGGACTTGTCAAGTGGGGATTTTTCGCTCCCTCGAAAACTGGACTCGATGCGCTTCAGAAATTCGTTGAAAATGGACAGGTAAATATTTTGAACAAATTCAATTTCTAAGCAGGGTGTCTACTTAAATTCTGGGGGAAAAATTCCCCGGAAAGTCCAAGTTTTTTGCGAGTTTTATTATAATTAATTTATATCTTCAGTTTCTAGAGATTCAATTAATGTGTTTTATTTAGACAGTTTTCGAGAAATGTTATTACAAGATATTCTTAAATATATTAGTTCCATCAATTAATTTAATAATTTAATAGTACTTAAAATAAAATTAATAATTTCTTGAATTTGTCCCTTAAAGTCCATGAATTTAAATAATAATTCAAATTTTTAATTTATCTTCTTATATTTTAAATTTAGTGTATAGTTATATCAAATTAATGTGATTATTCTATTAGACTTAATTCAAACCGCTTCAAAGTCCTAACGTTTCAAGTAAAAATATTGTATTTTCTAGAAGATTGAGGAATTTGTAACCAAATAGTTAAATCTTCAACTAGAAAAGATGAGTGTTTGAACAAATAGTTGAATTTTGAACTAAAAAATATCAGTTTTTCAAGAAGACATGACAATTCGAATGTTTCGGAGAATTTTTTAACTTCTTGGTGATTAATGCCTCCTTTTTTTAAATGCCTTACAATTTTGTTACAAATTTCTCTATTTTGGTAGAAAATTCATCTTATTGGTCAAAAATTTATATTTTTTGATAGAAATTTAATATTCTTCGTTAAAAAATGTTCTCTTTTGTAGAAAATTTAACTATTCTATTTTTCTCAACAATTCATTTTTTTGGTTAAAATATTTATTTAAAAATTCTTACTTTATATAGAAAATTCAACTTGCGTTAAAAATTCCACTATTTGGTCCAAAATTCACATTTTTTGTTGAAAATGCATCACTGTAAATAGAAATTAATTTCTTTGGCTGAAAATTCGTTTTCTTTTTGGTTAAAAATTTAATTTACTAACTGTAAATTAAAGTATTTGATTTTTTGGTAGAAAATTGATCTTTTTACTAGAAAACTCATGTATTTGGTAAAAAATTTAATTTTTTCCAGTTGAAGATTGATCATTTCAGTTTAAAATTCAATTTAACTATTCAATTTTTGTGGATTAAAAATTTATTTGTTTGGTTAGAAAAAATATTTAGTTAAAAATTCTTCTTTTTTTTGTATACAGAAAATTCCTCTTTTGCGTTGAAATCTCCATTACTTTGCTTAAACATTCACATTTTTTGTTAAAAATTAAGTTCTTCGGCTGAAAATTCTTATCTTTTTGTTGTTTAAAATACATTTTTCTAACTTTAAATTGGACCATTCTACTTTTGGTTTATAGGTTTTTCTTTTTTAGTTGAAAATTTGTATAGTTTATTGAAACTGTATTTTATTTTTTAGAAAATTCAACTTTTTGATGTAAAATTGAATCATTTTGTTAAGAATTCATTTTTTTTTTAATTGATTTTCTTAACTAAAAATGTAATTCTTATATTTTTGGACACAATTTTTTTTTTTAATATAAAAAAGCTATTTTGTTGAAAGTGCGTTGCTTTTTTGGTAGAACATTTATTTTTTTAACATTTTAAATATTCTAATTTTTATTTCAAATTCCTATTTTTTAAATGCAAATTCTTGTGCTTTGTAGAAAACGAGTCTTTTTTGTAGAAAATTACTATTTTAGATTTAAAATTCGACTTTTTGATTAAAAATTCATATTTTAGGTTCAAGATTCATCATTTTAGACAAAAACAAAAAAAATGTATTCGACAAGATAGTTTGTTTTTTTCATTAAAAAAAAAAACACATTTTTAACCAAAAATAGAAGAATTACATTTTTAGTTCAAGCAATCAATTTTCAAAGAGAGAAATAACTTCTCAACAGAATAATTTAATTTTAAGCTAAAAAGATTAATTTTGTATAAAAAAAAGATAGTTTCAATACAATATGTAAATTTACAAACAAAGAAAAGATATTTCAATTTACAATTAGAGAAGTAAATTTTAAACAAAACAAAAAACCAGTTTTCAGAAAAATAAATTCATTTTCAACCAAAAATACGAATGTTTACCCAATCCTGGAATTTTCAACGCAAAACATGAATTTTCCATAAAAAGTAATTTTTAACTTATTTTTTTTTCTAACAAAAAATGATATCTTAAAAAAATAGAACAGTTAAATTTTTAACAAAACAGAACTACATTTCTATCAAAAAAGGTAAATCCTCCACAAAAAATGAAATAGTTAAAGTGAATTTTTAACTAAAAAGATAAATTTGCAACTGATAAAAATGAAATTTTTAACCAAATACATGAATTTTCAAGCAAAAAGTTAAATTTTTCACAACATAAATTAGTTTTTAACCAAAAATATTAAGTTTTAAATAATGAGAGTACTCTTCTACAAAAAAACGGATTTTCAACCAAAAGATGAATTTTCACCTAAAGCAGATAGATTTTCAGTAAAAAACTTAATTTTAAATAAAATCAAAGGAAATTTGCAACGAAATAGTATAATTTTCAACCAGCCAGATTAAATTTCTATTTAAAATTTTTTAAAATTTCGAAAGAAAATTAATTTTTTATCACAGTAATTAATTTTTAACCCAAAATATTAATTTTCTACTAAAAAAGACTCATTTTTAATAAAATATTTACATTTTCAACTAAAAAAGATTAATTTAATAATAAAAACTAGAATAGTTCAATTTACAATTTTACGAGATTTTAGCAAATTTAATTTATTTTCAATTAAAGATGTAAATTTTCAAACAACAATTGAATAGTTATATCTGCGGTTATCGAAATTGATTTTCAACTAAAAAGGGACGAATTTTCCACCGAAGAAAATAATTTTAATCACAACGATAAGTTTTCAATAAAAATATGAATTTTTGACCAAATAGTGGAATTTTCAACCCTAAAGATGAATTTTTTATGAAACAAAAATAATTTAAAACTAATTGTTTTTTTTCAACCAAACAAATAAATTCATAACTAAGAATATAAGTCAAATTTTTTACAAAACAAAACATTTTTTAACGAAAAAGATTAGATTTTTATAAAAAAAAAGTAAATTTTCCACAAAAAATGGAATAGTTAAATTGAATTTTCAACTAAAATAATCAATCTTCAACTAGAAAAAAATTAATTTTGAACCAAATACATGAATTTCCAACTAAAGAGAGAAATTTTCTACCAAAAATAAAATACTTAAATTTTCACTTATCAAAATACATTTTCAGCCAAAAAAGAAGCTAATTTTCAAATTAATTTTTAACCAAAATAATCAATTTTCTACAAAAAATACCTTAATTTTCAGTTATTAAAATAAACGTTCAACAAAAAAATAAACTAATTTCGAAAAAATAGTTACATTTTTCACTACAGAAATTAATTTTTAACCAAAAAGGTCAATTTTCCACCAAAAATAAAATACTAAAATTTTCAGTTATTAAAATAAATTTTTTGCCAACAAACGAAACTAATTTTGAAAAAATAGTTAAATTTTGCACCGTAGAAATTAATTTTTAACCAAAAAGATGAAGTTTCAACTAATAAGAGTACTCTTCTACAAAAAACGGATTTTCAAGAAATTAAAAAAAGAATAATTAAATTTTCAATCAAAAACTTAATTTTCAATATATTAAAAGCAAATTTTCAACCAAGAAGATTCAATTTCTATCTAAAAGATAAATTTTCGACAAAAAATGAAACAGTTACATTTTGCAGTTTGAAAAATTAATTTTAAATAAGAAAAAAACTACTTCTCAACGAAAAAGATAAATTTTCAACCGAAGCGATGAATTCTCTATTTTCTATTTTAACAAAGTACATGAATTTGCAACCAATTAATTGCATTTTTTAAGAAATTTTAAACCATAAAGAGGAATTATTTACCAAGAAGCTTAAATATTCTCTCACAAATTTGAAGTTTCAATAAAGTACAGGAATTTTAAACAAAATATTTAAATTTGCGATTTAAGAAGATAAATTTGGAACCAAACCTGTTCGAGTTAATTTTCAGTTGCAACAATTAATTTTCTACTAAAAAAAAATAATTAAATTTTGAAAAAAAAGTTTCTCTGATAAAATGATTAATCATCAACCAAACAAATGAATTTTTAACCAAAAGAGATTAATTGTCGACGAAAAACGTGATATTTGATATTTCAATCAAAAAGGATTTTAATTTTATTCCAGAAATAGTTGAAATCAACCGAAAAAAATGAATTTTCAACCACAATCTAATTTAAAAAAGTATATGTTTATTTCACTCTAGAATGTTTTAGTAAAAATATATGTAGTAATTACGATATATATTTCTTTAAACAATAAAAACTTTAAATTCTCTTAACATCAATTTTTTGGAATTTAAGAACTCTAATTGGAAACTGAATGGTATAAAAATTGAAAAAGGTAGCAATTGAACTAATTATTTTAAAAAACTGTTGAAATTAAACTTGAACAGATTTTTTTTTCTTCTAAAAATTTGCGAAATTTCCGGTCAAAAAATAAAAGCACTCCCATTTCCCGGGGTTTTTCCCGGTCTCATAAAATTGCCTGACATTAGCAGGTTTTCCCAGGTTGGGTAGACATCCTGATAATACAAGACGGTGTTTTTTAATTAAAAATTCTTAATTTTCAGCTCGTATCGGTCGTGAAGAAGGTTTACCCCTTCCAGGAATTACCACGAGCCTATGAAAGAATCGCCCAGGGACATTTGCGTGGAAAGCTGGTCGTTGATATGAATTAAACACTAAATTATATTTAAATAAGGCTTTGTACAAAGTATCGTTATTTTTAACCTAAAAGTAAAGTTTAACTAATTGTGTTGACATATTTTCAGGCCCTTTTTTCTCTCAAACTCCTTGGCGTTTCTAGAATTAAGTTCTCATTCCCGAAACCAATTTTCTCCCGAATTTCAAACCAACTCGGGGTTGCGATCGCCGCTGCTCTTTCGGCACCTTCTTTTAAAATCTGCTCCAGGTATTGTTTCTCGGAAAGCAATTGCAGGATTCGCTCTCGAATCGGATTCAATTTTTCAATTACGACATCTGCGAGAACGAGCTTGTATCTGAAATTTAATTTTTTGTTAGAATTTCAGGCCTCAGATCGTTCGATTTTTGTCCCCGGGTTTATTTAATTTTATAAAAATTGAAAGCGTTTTAGAATAGAATCATTAAATTTAAGAGGTTGGAGATTAAATTATTTAAAAATGAAAAGCGTTCAAAGTTGAAGGAATTATTTATTTTTATTGTTAATAATAAATTGAATAGTGATTTCATGCATCAATAACAAAAACTTCCAATCAGATGATTAAGAAAATTGCAAGATAAGGTGTTCAAAATAAAAATGGTTCCTTTCGAAAAATTAAAATTGTTACGTTTAAAATTTTATTTTTTACTTTAGCTTCGAATATTTGATTTTTAAGAACTGATTTTGAATAAACAGTCAAATAGTTCTAAATATTAAGGAAATGTTGTTTCTCTGAGTTATACCAAATTTCGAATTCTTAAATTTTAGACTAAAACAATATTTTTAAATTTACATTTGCTCAAATACTGATACTTTCAAATTGAAACTCCGAATCGTCTTTTGTAAAATCAATTATTATTCACTTGTTAATCCTTAATGTACACTTCAATTGTAGAAAATCATTACAATTTATATTCTCAGTTGATAAACTAAGAAGGTTTTATCCAAAATTGTAGACTTCAAACGCGCCTACTTTTTAAGTTTTTAAAACTGAATTTTTAAATTCTTTAACTGAAAAATGTAGGTTTAGGAATGAAAATCTAAAAGGGAACACTTTTGAGTGAAAAATTCCCGAATTGAGCCTTGTAAATTAGAAAAATTAAATGTTTAGTTAGAACAATCAATTTAGAACAAAAAATCAATTCTCAACAAAATAATTCAATTTTACACTCAAAAGATGAATTTTCTACCCAAAAAGATACAGTTTCAATAAAATATGTAAATGTTTCAGTAAAAAAGATAAATCGACAGAACTAAAAGTAGAACAGTTCAATTTGCAGTTAGAAAAGTAAATTTTAAATAACAACAAAAAAGTTATCAACAAAATTATTAATAATTTTCAACAAAAAATATAAATTCTTAACAAAAAATAGAATAAGATTATATTTCTATCAAAACAAGTAAATTTTCCATACAAAAAACGGAATAGTTAAAGTGAATTTTCAACTAAAATCATTAATCTTCACCTGAAAAAATAATATAATTTTGAACCAAATACATAAATTTTCAACTAAAAAGATCAATTTTCTAACAAAAATAAATAAAAGAATATATTCCCGATGATTTTTTTATATATTGCTTCACACATTTACAATATTAATTATTTAAACAACTTTTATTACAAAATTACGAGTTTTTTTTTCTTCGAGTCAATTTGTTTATGGAGTCAACTAAGAATGTCTATTCAACTATTTCTCTATTTCTTCCACTAATTTATTAATGTCTTCAATTGAATCTTTTGCTTCATTATTATTTACTGTAGAATATTTTATCTTGCAATATATTTTACCAATTGAAAATTTAAGTAGTTTATTTTTGGTAGAAAATTTACTTGAAAATTCATGTACCTGGTAAAAAAGTTAAAATTTTTTTTAGTTAAAGATTTATAATTTTAGTAGAAAATTCAGTTTAATTATTCCATTTTTTGTGCAAAATTTAACTTTTTAAATCGGAATGTAATCTTTTTCGTTCAAAATGTTCTGTTTTGTAGAAAATTTAACTCTTCAATTTTTTCTTAAGAAATCATTTGTTTAGTTGGAAAAAAAATATTTAGTTAAAAATTCCCTTTTTTGTAAAAAATGTATCTTTTTCGTTGAAAATTCCACAATTTGGTCATAAATGCATATTTTCGATTGAAAATTCATCACTGTAATTAAAAATAAATTTTGTTTCACTGAAAATTCGTTTCTTTTTAGTTGAAAATTAATTTGTTTTAATTCAAAATGTAACTATTCCTATTTTGCTTAAAAATTGATATTTTTAGCTGAAAATAAATTAATTTTGCTGTAAACGCGTTTTTTATTTGTTTAAAATTTACTTTTCTAACTTCAAATTAAATTATTCCAGTTTGATTTGTAAATTTATAATTTTTAGTTGAAAATTTATATATTTCATTGAAAAATCATCCTTTGGGTTTAAAATTGAATTCTTTTTTTTTGGGTAAAAAATCTTGTTCGTTAAAATTTTTTTTGATTTTTAGATAATTTGACACTTTTTTATAGAAAATTCATATTTTGCGTTGAAAACTCCACTATTTGGTCAAAAACGCATATTTTTTAATGAAAATTCATTACTGTGATTAAAAATTAATTTCGTTCACTGAAAATTCGTTTCTTTTTAGTTGAAAAATTTTTTTATTCAAAATGTAACTATTTCGATTTTACTTGAAAATTTATATTTTTAGTTGAAAATAAATTAATTTTGCTGTAAATTCGTTTTTTTAAATTTACTTTTCCAGCTTCAAATTAAACTATTCCAGTTTTGGTTTGTAAATTTATGTTTTTTATATGAGAAATTTATATATTTTATTGAAACTGTATATTTTTTAGTAGAAAATTCATCTTTTGGGTTTAAAATTGAATTATTTTGTTAAAAATTCATTTTGTTTCATTATTTTTAACTAAAATTTTAATTATTTTTTTTATATATAAAGAAATATTTTGTTGTAAATTCATTTTTTCTTGGTAGCACGTTTATTTTTCTAACATTTTAACTATTCCAATTTTGGTTGAAAATTGATATTTTTTATATTAAAATTCATGTACTTTTTTGAAAAAGTCTCTTTTTTGGTAGAAAATTAATCTGTTGGATTGAAAATCCAAATATTTATTTAAAAATTCATATTTTTGGTTGAAGATTTATCATTTTAATTTTTGTTTAAATCATTTTTTAAGTTCAAAGTTGATCTTTTTTATTTGAAAAGTCAACTAAAAAGTGTTTAAAATGTCGTATGTAGCAACCAATTTTTTGTTTGCATTAATATTATTAATTTTGTAGGTGTATCGTTAGTTTTATGCCTAGAAGAAGCCTTTTCCAATTTGAAGCGATACATTTTCCCGTGAATTTTAAATAATGTAATTATTATTAATAAAGAGACAAAATACCATTTTAAATCCCAATTCAAAATGCGTATAAATTCTCATTAAATTCTCAAAGCATTAAAGATCGAGCATAGTTAAACTCATTAGAACACTATCCGAGGCCTGAAATATAAAAATAAATACCTTCCAGTATCAATTCCTTGTGCTTCCTCACAAATTTCTTCCGGGGATTTTCCGGTGAGGAGAGAATGAATTTTTATCAAATTCGCAACTCCCGGCCTATTATCCGGATCGTAAGTCACTTCGGATGTAAAATCCGTCACCGACTTTTTCACTTTATTCAACAAAACTTTCGGCTCGTCGATTAAATCTAATCTGCTTTTAGAATCCGGATAAGATTTCGACATTTTACTATTCGGATCACGTAAAGATTTTATCCGTTTCGCGTCATCTGAAAATCAGTAATTAAAACAACTAAATTAGTGAAAAAGTATAATTATAAAAATCACTTACTACTGATGATAGTTTGTGGAACTGGAAAAGTTTCCCCAAAAGTGCTATTAAATTTTCGGGCTAAATCCTGACACAATTCTAAATGCTGGACTTGATCTTCTCCAACTGGCACGTGTGTTGCTCTGAAATTATAAATATAAATTTATATAATACTAGAATTTTTTTATTACATTTATTTTATAATTACTCATTCTCTAGAAAAAAAACCGATATAAAACTCGTATAATGTGAAAACGACGTCGAATATGATTAAACAGAAGTTTCTGTTGTATAGCGAAAAAATTTCAATAAATTCAATATGAATGACATAACTTTATTCATTGAGACAATTTTGAAAGCATTTTTTTCGCCTTTCCACAATGCCGATTGGATAATTTAAAAAACCTTAAAGAAAGGGAGTTAAATTCACACATATAATTAAAAATTGAGTTTAAATTGGAGGCAGTGACAAAGAATGTCACAATTGTGTGCATAATAGAACTAACGAAGATTGAAGATTTATTGATGTAAAATTTTATTATTAGATTTTCAGTTAAAATAATTAATTTTTAATCGAAAACTGTTCAATGAAACCCAAAAATACGAATTTCCAACAAAACATTTGACTTTTCCACCAAGAAATATCTTTCCAGTCCATAAAGAAAAAAAAACTCATAAAAAATATTGAGTTTTTAAGTCATAAAGACTAATTTCTAAAAAGAGTTGAATTTACAACCCAAAAATATGCATTTACTACCAAATAATTGATTTTTCAAATAAGAAAGACGAGTTTAAGCCAAATAAGTGAGTTTTCAACTAAAAAAGAACAATTTTCTAGCAATAATGAAATTGCTACGTTTTAGTAGAAAAAATTCATTTTCATGATAGTTAAATTTTCAGCCTAGAAGATAAATTTTGTACGAAAAAATATTCAATAAAATAGATGTATTTTCACTCAACAAAGAAAAAAATCTCACTCAAAATGTGTTGTTTTCAAGTCATAAAGTTGAAAAAAATTGAATTTAAAACACAAAAATATGCATTTTTAACAAACAAAAAAATTTCAACAAAATAAATGAATTTTTAACTAAAAATAGAATAAAAAAAGTTTGAATAAGAGAAATAAGTTTTTAATCTAATAAAATATATGTTATGCAACATAGTTAAATTTTCAACCTACTACCTAATACTTCAATTTTTAACCCTGAAGATGAATTTTTTAGTAAAAAAAGACTTATTAAGAAGTTATGTGCATTTTCAAAAAAAAAAATAATAAATAAATTTTCAACAAAAAATAGAACAGTTTAATTTTACGTTACAGAGATAAGTTTGTAACCAAATAAAATAAATTTGTTAAAAAATAGTAAAATTATCAAACAAACATTCAATAAAGTAGGTAAATATTTAAACAAAAAATTACATACCTATAAAAAAATTCGACAAAAACTGAAATAATTAAATATGTAGTTAAAGGAATTAATTTTTAATAAAAAAAAGAATTTTAAAGCAAAGAAATGAAAATTCAACCAAAAAGATTAATTTTCCGCCAAAAAAGAATAATTTGGAACAAAATACATACATTTTTAATGGAATTCCTTACCGAAATTTTAATTTTCAACCCAGCAGATGTATTTTCTACTAGAAAGCACAAATTTTGCACAAAATAGATGAATTTTTAACCAAAAGATATAAACTTTTAACAAAAAATAGAAAACTTTAATTTTAGGTAAAAAATGTTTGTAGCCAAATAAAATAAATTCTCAACAAAATAGTTATATCTCCAACCGAACAGATGAAATTTCAACACAAAGAATTAAACGTCTATAACAAAAATTTCGACGAAGAATAGAATATTTTAATTTTTAGTGAAGAAAACGAAATTAAAAAAAAACTAATTTTAAACCCTAAGGATGAATTTTTTATTAACAAAAGACGAATTTGCAAGAAATATATGAATTTTCACCTTAAAAGGATAACTTCTTCACAACAGCAAAATAATAGTTTATATTCTATAAGTATAAGTAATAGTCTATAAAAAAAAAGTGAAAAAAAAATTGAATACTTAAATATTTAGTTAAAAAAATGAATTTTCAACTATATAAATGAAATTTTAACCAAAAAGATTAATTTTCTGCAAAAAAAGAATTATTTTGAAAAATGTACATAAACCTTTAATCAAATATTTTCATTGTTAATAAAATTTTCACCCTGATAGTTGAATTTTCAATCCAGACGATGGATTTTCTACCAAAAGATAAGACAAATTTTTAACAAAAAATAAAATAATTTAATTTTCAGTTAGAGGTATAAGTTTTTAAGCAAATAAAATAAATTTTTAACAGAACAGATGAATTTTTTACCAAAAAGATTAAATGCCTATAAAAAAAATGTTGGAAAAAATGGAATAAAGAGAATTTACTATCACAAAATGACAGTTTTCGATGCTCTGACCTTTAATTTTAGAAGGCTTGCGCACACATGTGGGGTAAAAGACTTTAATGTGTACAATTAATGTGTACAGTCCCAAAAAAATAATTTATAAAAAGTTGTAGAGTTAATCGTGAAGATTTGCATGAGCAGATAAATTCTCAACAAAAAATGCAATAGTTTAATTTTATGTCCCGGAAATAAGTCTTTAATCAAATAAAATAATTCTTCAACCAAAAAGCAAAAATATCTATAAAAAATGGAATATTTCAATACTTATTTAAAAAATTGAACTTTTAATCAAAGAAATGAAATTTCAAACAAAAATATTAATTTTCTGCAAAAAAAGAATTATTTTGAAAAATGTACATAAACCTTTAATCAAATATTTTCATTGTTAATAAAATTTTCAACCTGATAATTGAATTTTCAAACCAGAAGATGCATTTTCTTCCAAAGAATAAGACAAATTTTCAACAAAAAGTAGGATACTTTAATTTTCAGTTAGATATAAATTTTTAACCAAATAAAATATATTTTCAATCAAAGAGATGCATTTTTAACCAAAAAGATCAAATGCCTATCAAGAAAAAATGTCGACCAAAAATGAAATAGTACAATTTATAGTTTAAAATTTAGTTTGAAAAAACTAATTTTCAACTAAAGAAATGAAATTTCAACTAAAAAGAATAATTTCCTACCAAAAAATAATAACTTTGATCACAATACATGAATTTTTAACAAAATATATTATTTTTTAATGGAATTTTCAACCTAATAGTTAAACTTTTGAACAAGAAGGTTAAGTTTCTACCAAAAAATACGAATTTTCAACTAAAGAATATATAATTTTAACAAAAAATAGAATACTTTAATTTGAAGTAAAGAAAAGTTTTTAACAAAAAAAAATCAATTTTCAAGAGAATAGTTCAATTTTGAACCGACCCGATGAAATTTCAACACAAAGAATTAAATGTCTATAAAAAAAACTTTGAAGAAGAATTGAATGTTTTACTTTTTTGTAAGGGAAAAAAATTAATCAACAATAAACTAATTTTAAATCTAATGCTTTCATTTTTACATAAATTTTCAACCTAATAGTTAAATTTTCAATCCTAAGGATAAATTTTTTACTAAGAAAAGAAACATTTGTAAGAAAATAGATGAATTTTCACCTAAAAAAGATAAATGCTCAACATAAAATATAAGAGTTTAATTTTAAGTCACAGAAATAAGTCTTTAACCAAAGAAAATAAATTTTCAACAAAAAGTGAAATTTCCAACCAAACAATTAAATTTTCAATCAAAAAGATTAATTTTATGTGAAAAAAATGTAATTTTGTACAAAATACATACATTTTTAACCAAATATTTTAATTTTTATTTAATTTTCAAATTCAACTATTGGATTAACATTTTTTGTTAGTTGAAGATTCATTCTTTTAGTAAAAAATCAATTTCTTTTCTTACAAATTTAACAGTTGTGTTGAAAAATCATCTATTTTGTAGAAAATTTGCGTTTTTTGTTAGAAAATTCATCTTTTAGTTTGAAAATTAAACAATTGGAATGAAAATTCATTTCTTTTTTTTAGTTGAAAATAATTTTCTTGATTAAAAATTTTTTATTTTGTTGAAGATTAATCTATTTTTTGAAAATTTATCCTTTTTTTGTATATGATTCATCTTTTGGGTATAAAACTCGTTTTTTTTGGTTGGGGATTAGTTGTTTTAGCTAAAAATTAATTTGCTTGCTTAAAGTTTGTTTATTTTGTCGAAAGTTTATATATTTTATTAAAAATTGGTCTCTTTTTTGTGTAGAAAATTAATCTTTTAGAATAAAAATTCAACTATTGGGTTAAAAATTCATTTTTTATTGATGATTCATTATTTTAGTTGAAAATAAATTTCTTTGCTTACAAATTTAACTATTTTGTTGAAAATTTAAATATTTGGTTGAAAATCCGCCCATTGGAATGAAACTTAATTTTTTGCTGTTGTTGATGATTTATTATTTTAGTCGAAAATCAATTTTTTACTTAAAAATGTAAGTATTTTGTTGAAAATTTATCCTTTTTTGTAGAAAATTCATCTTTTGCGTTGAAAATTCTTTTTTTTTGTTGAAGAATAATTTTTTTAGTTGAAAATTAATATGCTTGCTTAAAAATTTATTTATTTTGCCGGCAGTTCATCTATTTTATTAAAAATGTGTCTCTTTTTGTGGAAAATTCCACTATTGGGTTAAAAATTCATTTCTTTTTCGTGTTAAAGATTTCTTACGTTAGTTGAAAATCAATTTCTTTACATAAAAGTCAAGCTATTTTGTTGAAAATTTACCTTTTTTGTAGAAAATTCATCTTTTGGGTTGAAAATTTATTTTTATGTAGTTGGAAATTAACTATTTTAATTAAAAATTAATTTACTTGCTCAAAAGTTTATTTATTTTTTCAAAAATTCATATAAATTGTTGAAAATTTACCCTTTTTTGGTAAAAAATTCGACTTTTGAGTTGAAATATCCACTATTGGATTAAAAATTCATTCTTTTTTTTGGTTTATAATTTATTATTTTAATTGAAAATCAATTTGTTTGCTTACAAATTTAACAATTTTATTTAAAATTACTTTGTTTGTTGAATATTCATTATTTTAGTTGAAAATCAATTTCTTGACTTAGAAATTTAACTATTTTGTTGAAAATTCGTCTATTTTTTTAAAATTTATCTTTTTTGGTGGAAAATTCATTTTTTTCTTGTTGGTGATAAATTATTTTAGTTGAAAAATAATTTACTTGCTTAAAAATTCATTTATTTTGTCGAAAACTCATCTTTTTTATTAGAAATTTGTCTCTTTTTTGTGTGGGAAATTCAACTATTGGATTAACATATTTTTGGTTGATGTTTCATTATTTTAGTTGAAAAAAAATTTCTTTGCTTACTACTTTATCTGTTTTTTTAAAAATTCATCCATTTTGATGAAAAGTCGCCTTTCTTGGAAGAAAATTCATCTTCTGGGTTCAAAATTAATTTTTTTTTTTGTTGGGGATTCATTATTTTAGTTAAAAATTAATTTTTGTGTGTAACAACTTATTTATTCTGGTTTAACATTGATGTTTTTCACTTAAAAATGTAACTACTTGATTGAAAGTTAATGTATTTTGTAAAAAAAATTCGTTTCTTTCCCTGAAAATGAGTTTTTCTTATTGAAAATTAATGTTTTTAACTGAAAATTTAACTATTCCATATTTTGCTAAAAATTTATATTTATTTATAGATATTAAATATTTTGTTCGAAAAATTATTTGTTTAGTTTAAAAGGGAACTATGTTGTTTAAAATCCATATATTTTATTGAAAATTAATCTATTGGGTTAAAAATTTATTTTGTTGTGTAAATATTCATTATTTTAGTTAAAACTTTATTTCGTTGCTCATAGAAATTTAAGTAATTTCTTGAAAATTCATTTTTTATATATCATTCATTTTTTTGAACGAAAATGCACCTATTCATTTTTGTTATAAAATTGATCTTCTTTAGCTGAAAATTTAATTATATTTAGAAAGAAAATGTAAATTTTCTATTGAAATATCTGCTATTACACTTTTTGTTAAGAATTCATTTTTTAATCGAAAATTCGACACTTTGGTTCAAAATTTAAATGTTGTGTTAAAAATTTCTTTTTTCTTTGTTCAAAATTAATTATTTTAACTAAAATTGTAATTCGTACGTTTTTCTTTCAAAATTTATCTGTCTGAGTAACTTTTGGTTTTCAACAATGAAGATTTCAATTTAAATAATGCAATGAAATTTTTTTTAAATAACCCAATCGGCATTGAGGAAAAGCGGCAAAAATGCTTTCGATTTTTTGGTGAGATGCCTTTTGTTTAAAGAAGGATGAAAAAATATTTTAGAAATTTGTCCTAATTCTTTTGCTTACTTGTAAATTAAAATATCAGCAGCTTGCAAAACTGGGTAAATAAATAAAGCGAGAGGAACGTCTTTGACTGTTGCACTTTTTTCTTTATATTGAGGCAAACGACCAAGTCTCGGAATTGTTGTGATTGATCCAAGAATCCAACATAATTCTGCGTGCATTGGGACCGTGGATTGTTGAAATAATATACTTTTTTCAGGGTCAACACCACAAGCCAATAAGGTTGCAGCCATTGAAAAAATACTTCTTTTCAGTTCCTTCGGGTCCTAAAATCCCGAAAATATTTTTTTCTCCAGGTAATTAAATATAATTTAGAAACTAAATATAATTAAAAAATTGAATCAAAGTGTCTACTCAAATCGTGGAAAAAATCCTAAAAATTCCAGGCTTTGACAAAGTGAATAATGATTATAACAAATTTTTGTATTATCTTATACTTCAAATTCAGTGTACATTTAGGTGAAATTAATTTATTTTTAAATTCAATTTAAAAAGCTTCGGATTCCTTATTTTTCAAATATAAATATTGGGTTTTAACAACAAAGATGAATTTTTAACCAAGCAGTTGAATTGTCCACTAAAAAGGAATAATTTTTAGTCAAATAGTTAAATTTGGAACTAAAATATATCAGTTTTCAATCAAAAATAGGATTTTCAAATTTTCCACCACAAAATTTTTTAACTAAAGTGATGAATTTTCAATTAAAATGATTAATCTTTACCTGAATTGGATGAATTTTACAAAAGAGTCTTATTTTAAAACAAGAAGTTCAATTTTTAACTAAAATGATAAATATCTAACTGAAACACTTGAATTTAAAAAAAGAAGATTTATTTTCTACAAAAAAAAACATTTTTTCAACCGAATACATTAATTTTTAATTAAAATACTGAATATTTAACTAGCATACTTGAACTTTCAACCAAAAAGATTAATTTTTAAAGCAATAAAATTAAGTTTAAACTTAAAAAAAAATAATTTTTGATATAGTTGAATGGGGAAGTAAAAAATTAGTTTTTAAGAAAAAATGGAATAGTTAAATATTTAGTTAAAAATTAATTTTCCACAAAAAACACTAGTTTTGAACTTACATGGTAAATACTAACTGGATTACCTAAGTGTTCTATTAAAAAGATGAATTTTCAAAGGAGAAGAGTAACTTTCAACCGAAAAGGACAATTTTTAAAAAGAAGATGATTATTTTCAAAATAAAACAATGATTTTTTTACGGAAAATACCATTTTTCAACAATATACATGAATTTTCAACAAAATAGTTAAATTTGCAAGTAAAAAGAAAATAATATTTTCACCCATAAATATAGTTGAATTTCGAAGTTAAAAAGATAAGTGATCAATCAAAAATGGAACAGTTCAATTTTTAGTTGAAAAATTAATTTTTCACAAAAAAATGTTAACTAAAGTGATGATTTAAAATGAAATAATGAATCTTCAACTGACATAGTTAAATTTTAAAGTAAAAGATGAATTTTCAACGAAAAGTATACATTTTTAACTAGAAGCGTTGAACTTTTAACTAAAAAGATTACTTTCCACCAAAAATAGACAATTTTTCAACAAAATTCATGAATTTTAGAATTAAAAAAATAAATAATCAACAAAATATGTAATGTTCAACCAAAGAGATGAACTTTTAACTAAGATAATAATTATGGACTCAAAAATTTAAGTTAGCTTTTTAGATTAAAAAATTAATTTTCAACAAAAAAAATCATTTTTCATCTAAAATGATGAAATATTTATCTGGAATAATTAAGTTTTCAGTTAAAGAAAAAAAAGCAAAAAAAAATGAAACTGGAACAGGTAACATTTCAATAAAGAAAAATCATTTTCAGCCAAAGAAAAAATTAATTTTTTCAAAGTAGCTCCTTTCTCAAACGAAGTGTAGTAGTTGATATTTAAGCAAATAAAGATTTAAATTCTTACTCAAAAGCAGTGGAATTTATAAGTAAAAAAATGAATTTTCAATCAGGAAGTTAAATTTTTTACCATAAAGAACGAATATTCAACAAAATACATGAATTCCTAGCTATATAGTTTAATTTTCAGCTAAAAACGAGCAATTTTCAACAAGAAGTCCAATTGTTAAATTTTCAGATAAAAACATTCATTTTAAACCCAAAAACGAATTTTTAACCAAAAATTTAAACACAAAAATATAAAGCTACATTAATAAATAATGAATCATGTTTATTCAATTTTATATTGTATTTTTTTTTTAATTAGGCACGCCCTACAAAAAATTCCCTGACAATTACAGGTTTTCCTGGTAGAGTAGACACCCTGATTAAATAAAAGGATTTAAAAGTCAACTGATCGAATTCATTCCCAAATCGAAAAATTCCGGAATAATAAAATTTCCGAATTGGAAAATTCCCGAATTTCAAGAATTAAATTTTTTAATAATTATTATTCATTTTTTAAAAATGCAATAATCAAATTTTAGCATCAAATTTGATTATTGTATTTTTAATAAATAAACAATATTAAAAACTTGTCCTTCAATTTCGGGAATTTTATTATTGGGGAATTTTCGAATTTGGCACTTATTTCAGTCTCGGGAATTTTATTTTTTCGGGATCTATCAGTCGTCTCAATGAAGTAATACATAAAAAAAAATGTTTTTACTTGTGGTAAAGTAATCGAGTGCATGTCGACAATACTCAAAATTACATCTTCCCCTGCATTTTGTAAATCGATCCAATTCTGAATCGCTCCTAAATAATTTCCCAAATGCACGTTTCCTGTTGGCTGAATCCCAGAAAATATTCTCTTCGGGTAAGAAATTTTTTGATTCTAGAAGAAACAAATATCTTTAAATTTTAGGAACTTTTTCAAATTATTTGATTTCATACTTATTTAATTATACAATCATTTTATATATTATAAATAAATAAAATTTATTTAAATATCGTTAAAAAATGTTCAGTTTCAAACGAAGTTTAAGCTGTTTCAATTTTTATCAATTTGGAAGAGTTTTTTCCTGGTTCGCAAAAATTTTTCACGGTCAAGGAAATTTTAAAAATCTAACTCAAGCACTAACCTTTTTTCATTTGAAGTAATAATAACTAAAGTTTAAAAATTTTTTGATTCGAAAACTTTGTATTCAAATTTTCAATACTTAACACGTATAACAAAATATAAACCCAGGATATAATTTAAAATACTATAAATTGAAGTATCAATCACTCCTTTTAAAATGTTTCGAAATTATATTATTTTAAGTATTTTTAAGCTAAAAATATTAAAAATTGAACGCTTATATTTTTTTAAGAAACTGAATACTTCTTAAATTAAAAGTTCAATTTTTTAAAAAATTTGTATAACTTCTAAACATCTTTTAAAATAATTCGAAGTTTTCCTAGCATTTTTTATTATTATCCTGTAAAATTAGAAAAATTCCATAAAATCTTCCACATTCACACAGTTTTTTTTGTTTAGTTTTGAATATTTAATTTATAATTACTGATTTTAAATGAACAGCCAGATATTCTTAAATATTCAGTAACTGCTCTATTTCTTAGTTAAAAAACTTCAAATTGAATGGTTTAAAAATGGAATATTTTAGACTAAAATAATATTTTAAAGTTAATAAAAGCCTTTGATTAGAAATATATTATTTTCAAGTTGTTTTAAAATTAAAAAAAGTTTCTAAAGTTGCAATTGGACTTTTTTATTTGTTTAATTAATAAGACTTTCAAACTGAAACAGTTTAATTTTTAACGTTAAAATCTGGAAATTCTAAAATTGTGAACTAATTCCGAATCGTCTTGTAAAATCAATTATTATTCACTTTCAAAAAATTTTAATACAATTCAATTTAAAAAATAATTAATTTTTTTATATTTACAGTTGATAAACTAAAAAGGTTTTTTTGTTAAGCGCTTATAATTTTTAATTGTTTAAGTCTCTACAAAGGCATTTTAAAATTCTTTAAATTAAAATGTACGAATTTGAAATGGGATATTTATTACTTCCAAACTGGAAAGGACGAAATTTTGGTTTTTAATTTTTTTCTAAATTGAAAGGGAGAATTTTTTATTTTCAGCAGTTTTATTGAGTTGAAAGGGAGAACATTTTGGAGATTCATTTTTTTCTCAATCAAAAATGAGAAATTTCTTACTTCCGAGTTGGAACGGACGAAATGTTTTTTCTAAATTTAAAGAGAAAGTTTTTTATTTTTAACAGTTTTATTGAGTTGAAAGGGAGAAAATTTTGTTTTTTTATTTTTTTTCTGAATGATGAATTGAAAATGAATGATTTCTTTTTAATTGAAAGATAGAATTCTTATTTTGAACACTATTACTGATTTGAAAATGAGTCAATTTTGGTTTTTAATTTGTTTCTAAATTGAAAATGAGGTTGTATTTTACTTCTAACATTCTCACCTATTTATATTATTTATTAACTAATTGAAATACTAAGTTTTTTTTAACAAATGTCTTAAGTTGGAAGAAAGCAAATTTTAATTGTATTTTTTTGCTGAATTGAAAGAGGGAATTTTTTTGTTTTTAACACTTTTATCGAGTTGTAAGGACATAGATTTTTATTCATTTATTTTATTTAAAAGATGGCGGTTTTATTTTTAAAAATTTTATTGAGTTAAAAGAAAAAACAGTTTGGTTTTATTTTTTTACTAATTGAAAGAGCGAGTTTTTTTAAAAGACTTTTATCGAGTTAGAAGAAAATAAAGTTGTATATGATTTTTTTCTGAAATAAAAGAGGAACTTTTTATGTTTAACAGATTTATTGAGTGGGAGGGGAGAACATTTTGGTTTGCAATTTTTTTCTAAACGAGAAATTGAAATAATTTTTTTTTTAATTGAAATTTTTTTTATTTTAAGGACTACTATTGATTTGAAAAGGACATTTTTTGTTTTTAATTTGTTTTAAAATTAAAAATGAGGTTGTTTTTTTCTTCTAACATTCTCATCTAGTTAAGGAGAAAATTTTGATTTTTATTAGTTTCTGAATTGGAAGTGAGCATTTTTTTGCTTTTAACATTTTGATTTAGTTGAAAGGGTACAATTTTTTACTTTAATTATTTACCCATTAAAATACGGAGTGTTTTATTTTTAACATTAGTATTGACTTGGAAGGGAAATAATTTTGGGTTTTTATTTTTTTGTGAATGATCAATTGAAAATGAGTGCTTTTACTTTTTATTAATTAAAAGAGAGACTTTTTATTTTAAATACTATTATTAATTTGGAAGGGAGGAAATTTTGGTTCCTAATTTGTTCCTAAATTAAAAGTAAGACTGAATCATTTTTTTCTGAATGATCAATTGAAAATGAATGATTTTGTTTTTATTGAAAGAGTATTTTTTATTTTAAATACTATTATTTATATATTATTTTCATTTAATTCAAAAGGAGAAAAATGTAACTTTTTGGTAAATCCCAGAAAATATTCTTTCAGGGTAAGATATTTTTTGCTCGTAAAAGAAACACAAATCTTTAAATTCCTGGGATGGTATCAATTTATTGGATTTCCTATGCATGTATGTTATGAATTTATTTCTTTATCAATAAATACAATGTATTTAGGAAATTTATTTGAAATATATTTTATTTAATAGTTTATTTTTTATTTTTTAAATAGTTTTTCCTCTTGAAACAAACTTTCATTTGAGATTTAAATTAAAACTTAAAGTTAAAAATATAATAATAACTTCCAATAATTATAATATGTAAATACACTTTGTTTAGTAAATAATTTTTCGGGTGAATGTCATCAAGAGAAATAAAATTTTGCATCATCCTACATTTAAATTTCGAACAGTTTCCGCATTTGAAAAATATATGTTACAA
>JAAAKG020134557.1:0-13802 GCA_010014905.2 Druon quercuslanigerum | reverse complement strand
GCACAGACACGGCACACACAACTATGACGCGATATCAGCGCCCTCTACTTTATGAAAGGCCGCTTCTTCCTGTATTAACGCTATTCCGCAAGTTCCTATGTCAGATTTCACCCACTGGTCCAACCTTCGAAGTCGAGTACGTAACCTGCCTAATCGAGTTCTAAAAAAGGAAGTTCTTTGATTTATGTAAAAAGTAGAGAATAGAATAAATAGGGGCCTTAATTTTCCTAGGTTTAGAAGTATAGATATACATGTATTTTCATCCATATAAAATAAGACTTGTTCGATTAATGTGAGTAGGATGTATTTAGATTTCTTATAAAATAAAATTGCAAAACTTCTATAAAAAGAAAGGAAAACAAAAAATTCTTTACTTCTCCCGTGTGTACCCATTTTCACAAAAATATGAAATGGAACATCTTAGACTGGTTGAGATTTCTTAAAGCTCACCGGAAAGCTACTAAATAAACAAGCAGATTAAAAATAAAGGTTTCAGGCTTCTCCTTCATTCGAAGTATTTTAGGAAATGAACAAATAAAAAAATGTTCTATCTGATGGTCAGATATGTTTATTTCAAAAACATTAATTCCCAATTATTAATTTTATTTTTTATACAATTCCAAAGATTTGAAATTAAACCCCGAGAATATTATACATTATAAATTGATAATTCTTTTCTTTCACACATGTATGTTTTTAAATTTCAGACAATAAAATAAACCAAGTGAACAAAACCGTAATAAAAAAATAAAAACATCTCTGCAATCCAGCTTTATGCTACAAACAAATGATAATACAGATTGCTTGCAAAATTTGGCTTTCAACATGTGGAAAAATAATGCGTGTATTTTGAAAGAGGATTCTCCTTTCGATCTCTTTAGTAGCTTAAGCGAAAGCACCCGACCGGGAATCAGAAGTTCAAAAAAAATTTTTATTTCTATAATACGTATTTAATTCATAGCGCAATCTAGTCTGAAAAGACGTTAAGAATTATTGTTATTCTCTGACGATAATACAGATTCCTTGGAAATTGGGAGCTCAATTAAATGAATCATAAATTTAATTTTTCAAAGTGTATATTAATGTCAAAGAAAATTCCAACAATTACAGTTCTTCTTTATTGTTCTTTTTCTTCATTTTGACAGTCTTTTTCTTCATTTTAAGGTTCTTTTCCTCCATTTTGAGATTTTTTCCTGCATGAATTTTACGTAGGACGTCATTAGCGCATTTCTAAATTTCGCTACGCTTTGATTTAATCATAAAGCATAACACTTCTTCGCAAACCGAAAACTAAAAATAATCATTTTTTATATTTATATTAACATTTCCTGCATATATCAGGCCATGGAAAGTCGCTAAAATCTTTGAGGGTCTTTGTCTTTTTTTATGAGAATAATTTAATTATAAAAAATTTTTAAATGTAGTTTACATTAAAATTTTATTAAATATGACTGATTAATAAGCGACATAGTGCGACAAATTCATATCAAAAGTGACAATATTCGTTAATTGTGTCGTTCATTCCAGAAAATACTAACTTTTTACGATTTTGTGAAAATTTATATAATTCTAAATTGTTTAAGCAATTTTAAACTATGTCTAATAAAAAACATTATTATTTACATTTATCAAGTTTGTGTACTATTTATCCTAAAATTAGTGACGTCAGGATTTACTGAGAAAAAAAATTTGAACAAACAAGTATTGTTGAAACATTTGAAAATTAGTTTAAAAATATTTAGTAACTCGCGAGCATCGAATAAAAATAATTATTATTTAAGAATTTGAATAAAAACTGTTTCAGCATAAATTTTACTGACCATAGTAGTATTGTTTAAAATGAAACGTTTTTCTTATAATTTATTCGATGCAGTGTTATACAAATGTTTTAGATTATTGGGCAGCACCTTATCTGCGAAGACCTTCTGAAAAATAAAATGTAATGATAAAGAGAGCAAAAATATCATTGTTAATTCTTTTGCTCAATTATTATTAAATTTAAAGTAAGACGGTTTGTTGTAACCAAAATTGAAAAAGAAAAAAAAAATTTTGGCTTTTCCATGAGATTTTCAACTAAGTTTTACAATTTTTTTATTCTTAGAAAATAGCGTCAGCTTAAAAAAAATATTTTAAACAATTGTTGAACCACTAGTGCATAAACATCAAACCTTCCGCTACTGCAAGAGTTTGCTCAAGTTAAGAACTCACCCTGGGAAAAACGATACAAGGTAAAAAAAATTGAAATACAAAATTTGTTCACTCAAAAAAGAGCTAAACATTTTGCATTAAAAAATGTTGTATAGAACTCATAGTTTTTGTTCTAATCGGCCAAACAAAATTTTAATAAATTTTTTTTTTGAAAAACAACGCAAGGTACGAAAAACTTAAGAACCTAAAATCTTTCACACAAAAAGACATTTGAAGATTCTGTAGTAATTATTTTTGGATAGGAAGCGTAGTTTTGTTTTAATCGTGAAAAATAACATTGAAAATAATAAAATTAAACTTTTTGACAAACGATAAAATCTCAGAAAGAAATGAATAGACAAAATTAGATTACCTCAAAAATTTCTGTAAATTTGTTATCATTCATTTTTTAATAGGATACGTCGTTTCGGTTTTTATCATACAAAATAAATTTAATCCTATAAAAAAAAGTTTTGACAAACGATACCAGCTGAGAAATATGAAATAATTAGACAAAAGTTTTTACCCAAAAAAGAGCAATTTAAACAAAAATAATGTTTAAATTAAAAATTCTTTTTTGTTTTTTGAAAAACCACAAAAGGTATAAAGAAAACTAATAACCAAAAGTTCTTCAACAAACAAATTTTTACGTTTTTGGACAAAGGATGCAATCTAATAAAATTGATGAATAGACAAAAGTCGTTCAACCATAAAAGAGCTACAAATTTTTCCATAATCGCTTTTTAATAGGATGCTGAGTTTTTTTTTTAATCGTAAAAAATAAAATTAAAATAAAATTTTTTGTTTGCAAATTTAATATTAATCAATGTTTTATAGGACGTGTAGCTTTTGTTCTAATCTTAAAAAATAAAATTTCAATAGATTTTTTTTAAAGCAACCCAAGGTGCGAAAAAATTGATAACAAAAAATGTCTTACCATTAAAGTATTTGCAAATTAGTTATTAATTTTTTTCATTGGGCGCGTAGTTTTGTTTTAATCGTAAAAATAACTTTGAAAATAAAAAATTAAGTTTTTGGACAAACGACACAAACTGTGAAAAGAAATGAATGGACAAAAGTTGTTTAAACACAAAAGAGCTACAAATTTAAATAAAATTTTTTTTGACAAAACGCGTTGTTTTCAGTTCAATCATAAAACATTATAATAAACATAAAAATAATAAAATATGTAACAAACGACACCCTGCGAAAAAATCATAAATAAAAAAAAGTTGTTCAAAAAAAAAGAAACTAAACATTTTATAACAATCAATTTTTTATAAGACGCGCTGTTTTGGTTTATTCGTTAAAAAAATGTAATTAAGATTTTGTTGTTGGAAAAACCATTCCAGGAACAAAAAAAAATTAATATCCAAAAAAATATTTACAAATTTGTCATCTATTATTTTTTGATAGGATGCGTAGTTTTTAGATAAATCATTAACAATTAAAATAAACATAAAAATAATAAAATTTTAGAAAACGACACATTCTGCGAAAAAATCGTGAATAAAAAAATGTTGTTCAACCAAAAAAATACAACTACAAATTTTATAATAATAAATTTTTAAAAGCTGATTGATTGATTGTTTTATTCGCAGCATTGAAGCAACATTAAAGCAACATTGAAAATAAAAATATTAAATTTTTGGACAATTGACACAGGGTACAAAAAAAATAACAGATCAAGGTTGTTCATTCAAAAAAGAGGTACAAATTTATTACTTACCATTTTTGAATACAACACGTTGTTTTGTTTTTAATCATAAAAAAATTAAAAATATAAAAAAATAATGCTTTTAAAAACACCACATGGTACACATAAAATTTACACACAAACTTGTTTGAACAAAGAGGTCTACAAATCAAAAAATTATTTGTTAAAAAGTCGCCTATTTATTTTTTAAATGTAGAAATTAAATATAAATTAAAAATATGTTTGTAGGACATAAAAAGATAAAACAAGTTCGTCAACCAGCCACTTTTCATGTTAAAAATATAAACAAATTTTTCCAAGAACATTACTTTCATACGACCAATATTTTTCGTCTTACGCGTGAAAAAATGCTATTAGAAAAAAATAATTCCGTTTTTCGTCAAACTATACAAGATACAAAAAAAAAATTGACAATAGCTGTTTATCCATCAAAGAGATGTTAATTTTAATGTTAAATTTGATGTTAATTTTTTTGTGTTGGACGCGTAGTTTTTGTTTAACAATAAAAGATTTTGTAAAATTATTTTGGAAGCCCAATTTAAGATTCGCATAAAATTAACAAACAAAAGTTGTTCACTCAAAAGTGATCCACAAGTTTTTTGATACGAGGCTCAATTTTAGTTTTATCTGTGAAACATAAAATCAAGAAATAATAAAAAATTGTAGAAAAACGGTACAAGATACGAAAAAAGTAATGATACAGAATTCTTTTATCAAGAAAAGATTGATAAACTTGTTATATATTATTTTTGGATAGGACGCGTAGTTTTTGTTTTAATCATGAAAAAATAAAATTGCAAATGAATTAATTAAATTTAAAAAAAAAAGATATTAGGTACGATGAAATATTTAATTAAAAAATTGTTTGCCTGAATTAGATCAAAAATATTCATCAGAACTTTTTTTCTCATGAGAATGTGTTCGTTAAAGCCGAAGGAACTTTAATAAAGGAAAATTCACAATCACTAAATTTCATTTCTCGTTGGTATAACCTTTAATATTAAAGCTCCTATGCTAAAATGTGGGGGAAGGACAATGACAGAACGCGCAGCGTGAGGTTAATACACTATCAAGCGCGAAGCGCGCGACGAGAATGTGCCCGCACAGCGGAATATTTTTTTTAAAGGATGCGCAGTTTTTTAAATCATAAAAACAAGACAATGAAAATTCCTCTGTTTCAATATCAATGCATGTTACGAATTGTAATAATATAAATTTATTGAAATGATATATTTTTTAGGATAGCTGAGCATGCTAATTAGTGTAAAATGAGAAAAAAATAAAAATAGGTAATCTTCTTTATTCATAATGTGTCCCCTAAGAGTTTACATGACTTCCATTCCTTACAATATTTCCGCTTACATATTAAAAAAACAAAAAAAATCTCCACCTTAATATATACAAGTATGTACAACTATGAACATAAAGTCTTATATCTAGTTCTTTTTCTCTATTTCCTGTGATAGTGCAACTTAGGACTTTTTAGCATACGATTGAGCTTACGGTCGAAAGCGAGAGTGCAAGTGCGCGAGAGAGAGAGAGAGAGAGAGAAAGAGAGAGAGAGAATAAGAAAGCAAACGCATCTTAGTTTACTTATGCTATTACTCCCCTAACACCCTCCAACTCCTTTATCCATTCTTCTCCTAATCCATCCTCCCCTATAATCTTAACCACATTCTCTTGCCAGATTCTTTTATCCTCTCTTTATTCCTCTCTTACATCTAGCCCATACGTTCTCCCGTGTTTCCTCCTCCCATTCACATATTCCACACTTTCTGCTCTCTCCCGTTTCCCAATACATCCCCTCTCTTACCTCATTTACTAATCTTAATCTTGCTATTTTTATCTATCTTCTCTCACCCCATCCCTTCTCTAAATACTTTGATACACCTTCCTTTCTTATCGTCTTACACCATTTATAGTATTTTCATTCCTCAATCATCCCCCATCTTTCTGTTAATTGTCTTTCTCGGTCCTTTTTTTCCAATTCTTTACAGTTTACTTTAGTCCCGTCTTCTATGTCTCTAACATTCAAGAACTCCCTCCTTTCTTCTTTCCATCTCGCTTATTCTATCGCCCTCCCTCTCCTCTGTTCTACCTCTATCCAACACTTTCTCGCTAACTCCCCTCCCTTTCCCTCCCATAGCTTCATCTCAAATTTCCACGCTCTCTTTCCCGCTCTAATACTTAATGTATCCCTTTGCGCTTGTTCTCTCACCATATATCCTGGTGTACTCCAATCCACCTCTAATGTCCAACTTATATATCTTTCTTGTAAACTCTCAATATCTTTCCTTTCTTTCCATCCCCATATCTCGGTCCCGTAACTTAATACTGGCCATACTAGCTTATCAAATAACCACATTCTCCTTATTCAATTTTTTTAACCTTTTTTCCGATTCCCCATATATGTTTCATTATCTCTGCTGCTTTTTTTATTCTTCCTCTTATATGAGCTCTATGATCTCCATTCTTTTTTAAAAGATATCCCAAATCTTCTCGTTCACTCTTTCTGTCTCCAACTCCTTTTCTAAACCTCATTATCTTTGTCTTTTCTACTGCGTATTCTAGTGTATATATCTTTTCCTTCCCTACCCTCACCAACCAGAAACTATATCTCACTTGACCTCTTACCTTTACCTTGCTTTTTGTCGCTCAAAAAATTTACGATACTTTCTTTATTAATCCCTCTCTTATTCGCTTTGTCCACATAACTTTTTCTATATCGCCTCGGTCACTTTTTTCCCTTTTAATCCTCTTATTTACTAGATAGTTCAGAACATATATGTTGTCTATCACCCCCATTCCTTTTCTACACCCTGTCTGATTCGGTGGCTCTATCTTTTTTACCTCAACTTCTTCCTCTAATCTCTATGACACAACAGTTACATATTCATTATACAGTGTTGGCGTCAGCGTCACACCCCTATAATCTTTAACCTCCTCTCCTTTGCCTTTCTTCACTATTAGTATCACTGCTTCTTTTTTCCATAACTATGGCCACCCCTCTCTTATCCATACTCGATTACACATTATCCATGCCCATTACTCTAATTCTGTCGCTCTATATTTCCATACTTCATTTGCAATCCCATCTATATGAGGTGCCTTTCCATCCTTCATTATTCCTAACGCCTTGACTATTTCTTTCTTCGTCACGTCTTCTTCCTAATCTCTTTTACTACCATATTTTCCTTCCTTCTTAACTTTTCTCTATACTCTTCCTTCCAAATCCAAAAAATATTTGTTCCGTTCTACCATTTTATTATCTTTATTTACTCTATTTCTTCTCTTCTGTCTCTGTTTACTACCTTTCATACCTCTTCTTTCGTCCTACCCTTCTCCGCCTCTTCCTCAAACCTTTCATTCCCTTCCTCTTTCTTTTGATCACACAACTCAGAATACTCTTTCCTTTTTCTCCTATAATCTTCCCCATTACCTTTTTTTTCTCCACTTTCCTAATTTATTTCTTATCTCCTTCTTTTTCTCTTTACACTCCATATGTCATCCACTTCTATTCCTGTCTTTACTAACCTCTTTTTTGTTTGTGCACTCTAATCATCTTTTTCCTTTTCCTATCATTTTTTCCATCTCCTTGTCCTCATTTCCCTCATCCATTTTGATATTTTATACCTTTTCTCTAAAGTGCTCTTTTCCTTGGCTTGACCAATTCCCTTTTTCTACACTCTATACCTTTGCCCTCTTTTTATGCATATTACTATTACTTTTTTCTTCCTCTAATGTCACTATTAATGGAAAGTGATCCCAATCAATACATTCACCTACCTTTAATTTCTTGACCTTTTCTCTTATCTCATCATCCACTATCACATAATCAATTACCTCTTTGCATTTTGAACTTGCCATTTGTAACCCCTTGGTAATTTTCCCTTTTAATCTTTTCCACCTACTTTCACCTAGCCACGGCTCCGGCATTATTATAACATCGCCTTGTGTCAAATTTCTCATGAATTCCCTATCATTTCTCTCTAATCTTGTTATTTTCCAGTAACATATTCTCGATTCTTCCCTGCGTTTGTTTTTTGTCTCTTTGCGCCTTTTACTATTTCTTATTTTCTTATCTCCTGTTCCTTCTTCTCCTAGTTTCCCTGCGCCTCATTTCTAACTAACTCTTCCCATTTTTCATTCAAATCTCGCCATACTCCGTCTATCTGTATTTTTCCATATTTAGACCATGTGCTTCTTCCGTTTTTTTTCCTCTTCCGCTATTTTCCATAACTTATATTGGATTATCCTTTCTTCTCATGTCAAATCATTCTCTATTCTCTTTAAGCTTCTATATAACATCCTCCTCTTTGTCATCGATTCCCTCTTATGTTCCTATTTCTTTAGTTTCACCAGTAACATTTTCTCCTTCTAATATTATATCCTTTATCACTATGTTTCTTTCTCTTCCTTCCCTCTCTTTTTTCTATTCTTTGTTTTTTTTTCTCAGTCTTTCCTTCAGCGTATTCCCATTCTCGCCCCCACCAAAATACCTTTTTCAGGACTTCTATATTCCTTACCCTACCTTACATCTTCTGTAGATTTTTATTATTATCCTCCTTCTTCTCTAGCTTTTGCTCCAATTAATGCATCCTCTTTTCTAACTGTTACCTAACTTCTTCCCATTTTTTCATTTTTTTTCTAAGCTCAGCCATTTCCCGCCTAATTTCATTCCTTAATTCCTCTCCCCATTTTTCCTGCTTTTCTTTATAGTTGCCCATTACTTATATCATCATGACATCGCAAATTTCTCTCAGTCTGTCCTCTTTCCTCTAATCTTTGGGTTCATCTCCGTTTCCTTCAGCCCCCTTACGATTCTCACCCGTCTCTATCAAACTCTGCTTTTCCGGCGGCGATCTAAACACTTTTGGATATTTTAAGTTAGAACCTATATCGTCCTCTTCACTGCTTCCCCTCGCCCCTCTCTACCTTTTCATGAAAGCCTAAATCGATCCTACGCTTTTTGCTCTTAATATCTTCTTTTGTATCGTTTTCTTGTACCACCCCTTGCCGTCTATCCTTTTCTGCCTCCATCTATCGTCGATTTTTGGTACCTGTCTTCTCTTTCTCTGTCTCTACCCAACCCTGCGTCTAATAACCCGATGAACCTAACCTCAACTTTCACATAAATGTGTCTCAATCCTCAAAAATATCATCATCCTCATTTCAACTTCACAATCTCTCAACCAATCTTTTACATTCAAACCCTTCAATACATTTACACAACTCACTCACCTCAAATCTCACTAGAATTATCGGGAAAACTCAACATTCAGAATTCCCTCTACCTTACACTTTCATGCCGGAAACGGAAGCCCAATAAATAGATAATCATGATAAAATAAATTTTTACATTATTTTTACTTAGTGAAATATCCTTTTGTATTCAAAGGATGTTTTATGATACAAATGGAAATTTCCCTTAATTTTAAGGTCAAGAGTATTTTTATTTGATTAAATAAAAAATATATATACTTGATATATATAATATACATTCGATACAATGGCGTTAACTCTAATGTAGAAAAGTTCTCACATTGGAAAAAATCTAATACAAAGAACGAGATACGTGATGGGAATGTTTTCGTTAAAGCCAAAAGAGTTTTAACAAAAAAGCATTCACAATCACCAAATACTGTGCCCCTGCACCCGGCAGATAATTTTTTATGAAATTGTCGTAATGATACTTAATTTTAAATTCATTAATTATTCTTCAGTAGAATAATTTTAAATTTTAAAAAATTGGTGCTTGACTTACTTGGAAAGCACAGACAGCCAATAAGCAGATCACGCACTCCATGTTCGAAAATATGTTTAATATCTACTTACTCTCAAAGATAAACCAAAAGTATTTCATCTCAATGTGTAAAGTTAGCTTTTTGTAAAAAATAATTATCACGAGGAATATTTATTTAATGGAACAAAAATGTCGCAATCATCAGGCTTTAAAGCCCGGGTGAAGATAAAGATAAAAAAAATATGTTTTGCTGTCATCGTCGGTACTTTTCGGATTTGGATAATAAATTAACCCTAAATAATTTCGAGATATTTATCTTAGAGAACTTAAAAAGATTTAGAGACATTTTAATGGTTTTTAATAATTTTCAAATGATCTATTATTATTAAGCTGTAAGTTACTACTGCCGTATAGGCGTCTAAGGGTTTCAAGTAATTTCAACAGGTTTACAAATTATGATGCATTTTCAATAATTTAAAGCAATTTAAGAGATTTCACGGATCTCCAAAATTTTTCAATTGATTATAACTGATTTAAAAAATTTTTTAAAAACATTTTAAATTCTTTTAAGGTATGATGCCAAATTTCATGATTTCGAAAATAAGGATCTTTTCTTATCGGGTGCCCCCCCCCCATGCCTAGGGCCCTTAACTCTGACTCTGTATTGTACTACCTTATGTTTTTTTTTTAGAAAAAGGGCCCCATGATGTTTCTCAGTTTTTCAAATTTGTTTTGCACTTTTATGTAAAAATTTTTTTATATGAATTGTATCTATGTATGAACTCTGAATTTACTTTTTGGAGATTCATCATTTTAGTTACAAACTCAGTTCTTCGTTTAAAAATTAAGTTTATTGTAAATCTTTATTTTTGGGTTAAAGGTTCATTTCTGTTTGAAAATTTAACCATTTTGTTTAATTGGTTGGATTGTTGGATTAAACATTCATCTTATTCTGTTTGGAAAAGTTTGAATTATTCTAAGAGGTATATGTAATTTTTGAAAGAAATTCCAAAATAATTTAATATTTGAAAATATTATAAGAAACGAAAAGCAAAAAGAAAATTTTTTAAGATTTCGAACACAACATTTCACACCTTTTTTAGAATTTTGAAAGATTTCAAGAAAATAATTTTTGTTCAGATTACCAGGAAAATTTAAAATAATTTCTTATTTTAAAAAATTAGTTTCCAATGAATATTTTAAAAGATTTCGAAACTTTACGCAAGATTTTTTAAATGATAAAAAAATGTGGAAGATTTTGAAGCAAGGATTCTAGTTTTGGTTTGAAGAAATTTAAATATTTTTAAAAGGTATATGGAAATTTAAAAAAAAATCAAAAACTTATTTAAAATTTAAGCAATTTTAAGCAAAATCTAAATTTATGGAATGCTACAAACAAAACAAGAAGCTCTTTAATAATTTTGAAAGGCTACAAGTTAATTGATATTTTATTACGATTCATACGACAATGCAACATTTTTTTCTTTTAGAAAAAAATACTTTAAGGCAATACTAAAAAATATTTCAAAAAGTTTCAAAAGATTGTGTTTTAGTATCGAAAGACTAAAGTCATACTTTTCATTAAATTTTAATTCACAATGGCTTATTTTATTTACTGAACGATTCTTCAGTATTTGTAAAATTTTTATGGAAATTATTTTATTTAGGAAGCAGAAAAGTTATACTTAACCATTACCTTTAAGAAATTAAACTAAAATATAATTAAATTTAATTAAGTAACAATTTTCTGAGTAATAATAAAGTAAAATTAAATAAATGACAATGTTATGTAGCCCCTTTAAATCTCTCCATTTACGGAATTCAGGGCAACTATGAAATTCACGAAATTCAAGAAAATCAATAAATTTATGGATTTCACGGAATTCAATCAATTCACGGAATGTAACTAATTCATGAAATTCAAGGAAATCGTGGAATTCGCGGGATTTACGAAATTCATGGAATTCAACTAATTCAAGGAATTCAACGAATTCGCAAAAATTCAACGTATTCACGGAATTCAGCGTATTCAATAAATTTACGGAATGTATGGAATTCAAGGAATTTAGAAAAATCAGGAACTTCAAGGAAATCATGCAATTTACGTAATTCAAGAAAATTAGAAAAATTACGGAATCCATTGAATTTACGAAAAATAAGGAATTCGCTGAATTCACGAAATCCACACAATTCATGGATTTCAAGGCATTCATGAAATTCAAGACATTAAGGGAATTCACAGACCTTATGGAATATGTACAGAATTCACGGAAAATATGGAATTTTCAAAATTCATGGAAATCTCGAAATTCCCGGAATTCATGGAAATCACGAAATTCATAGATTTCAGAGAATTCAAGCAATTTGCGGAAATAACCTAATTAGTGAAATTCAAGGGAATCGTAGAATCCGTGGGATTTACGAAATTCATGGAATTCAACTAATTCGCAGAATTCAACGTATTCGCGGAATTCAATGGATTTAATGAATTCACGAAATGTATGGAATTCAAGGAATTAAAAAATAAGTAAATTCGCGGAATTAATGAAATATACGTGATTCAAGAAAATGAGGAAATTCACGGAATCCATTGAATTCACGAAAAATAAGGAATTCGTGGAATTCGCTGAATTCACGAAATCCAAACAATTCATGGAACTCAAGGAATTCATGAAACTCCAGACATTCACGGAATTCATAGACTTAATGGAATATATATAGAATTCACGGAAACTATGGAATTCATGGAATTAACTGGGTGATTGCTAGAGAGATTGATCAGCAACCTGGGTCGGAGCAGTGTTGCGGAGTGAACGTGTTATTTAAATAAATAACACGAGAATTCCAGACCAATCTAAAAATTGTATAACTCCTTTCTCACAAAACTTCCCTCCCCACCGAGTGAGTCACGCCTACCCCGAAAGGGAAACGGCTTAATAGTGTAATAATAATAATAACATGGAGATCAAAAAATTATAGATTTCATGAAATTCACGAATTTTTTGGAATTTAACTCATTTATGTCATTCATGGACTTCTACAAGTTCCTTATATACCGATAATTCCTTAAATTCCGATAATTCCATGAAGCCCATAAATTCCTTGAATTCCATGCACTCCGCAAATTCCATAATTTTCGAGGATTCCTTCATTTCCCTGAGGTTCACCAATTCCTCAAATTCCGTGAATTTCATGAATTCCATAAATTAAGCGTATCTTGCGAAATCCATAGATTCAAAGAATTCCGCGAATTGAACAAATCTTTTGAATTCCGTGATTGCAGTGAATCTATTGAATTCTGTGATTGCATTTATTTCCTTAAATTCCGTGATTTCCGTGAATTCCTTAAATTATATAAATTCCTTGATTTCCAAGAATTCCTTCTATCCCATGAAATTATAATAAATTTTGCGAATTCCTTTAATTCTATTAATTCTGCAAATTCCGTGATTTTCATTAATTCTGTAAATTCCTAGCATTTATGAATCCCACGAATTCCATAAGTTTCGTGAGTTCCTTGAATTCCATGAATTATGCAAATTCCGTGACTTTTGGAATTTCATGAATTTGACAAGTCTCGTACATTTCGTGAATTCCTTCATTTCCAGGATTTCCCCGAATATTATGAATTTCATGAATTTTGTGAATTCCTGAATTCCTTGATTTTCGTGAATTCTATTATTCCCATTATTTTTAAAATAATAAAGTGACGGGAGAAGCTCCTCGCACCCTAAGACTTTTCCAGCCTTCTGAATATTTGTAAATAAAAATGTCAAGCTTTTTTCTATAAATAAACAATTATCACGAAAAAATGGTCATTTTTTCTATCTGTCGTAACTGGTACTCATCAATAACAGGGACATTGTTGAAATCGCCTTTTTTTACATTGGAACATAAGTTAAAGATGTTCCACTATAATAATTGTTTATATTATAACCAAATTCAATTAGCAAATGTAGCAATCACAATCAGGCATTTCTCGACGGACAAATTCGTTTTTTTCGATGTAATTTGTTTTTAGTTATGAACTTTATGACAATTTAAGCAAAATTCATAATTTGTTGATATTTGTATATACTAACGTGGTTATTCTTTGGAATATAAATTTGGTTGGTCATACGGTCAACATAAAATAACAACAAAAGATTCTGATGT
>JAAAKG020134556.1:0-13803 GCA_010014905.2 Druon quercuslanigerum | reverse complement strand
ATGTTTGCTCGAAAATTCACTTTTTTTTATTAAAAATATAAGTATTTAGTAAAAAAAAATTATTTTAGTTGCTTAAAAACTTATTTCTCTAACTAAAAATTAAACTATTCAACTTTTTTTTGAAAATTGATCTTTTTTATTTGAAAATCTTTGGTTGAAAACTCACGTATTTTTTTTAAATTAATCTTTTTTATTAGAAATTTTTTGCTTATAAAAAATTAATTTTATTGGTTAAAAAACTTATTTCTTTAAATTAAAAATAAACTATTCCATTTTTTGTTGAAAATTTATCTTCTTTAGTCGAAATATCATCTATTTTTAAGAAAGTCTGTCCTTTTTTGCATTAAAAATAAAAATGTTGGTTTAAAATTCATGTCTTTCGTTAAAAACAATTACTTTTTAGTAGGAAATTATTCTTTTAAACTAATATTTTATTTCTTTGGTTTAAAATCAATTATTTTTATTTGAAAATATAACTATTCAATTTTTTTGTCGAATTTTTTTTAGACATCTAATATTTTTAGTTCAAAATTTATCTGTTTGGTTAAATATTTAAATATTTAGTTGAAAACTTACTTTATTTGTTTAAAAACTTATTTTTTTAACTTAAAATATTTTTGGGTTGTGAAGTGAACTTTTTCCGAAAATTCGTCTTTATGACTTCGAAAGACAACATTTTGGATGGGACTCTTTTTCTTTATTGATTGAAAAATCTTTCTTGATTTAAAATCAAGTATTAGGTTAAAAATGATATTAAAAAATTGAAATATTTGGTTGAAAATTCATATATATATTATTTATTCTTTTTTTGTAGAAAAGTAGTGTTTTTCTTAAAAATTAATTTATTTAACGAAAAATTTAATGAAATTTCTTGTCCACATTTTTTTTTATAGACATGTAATATGTTTGCTCGAAAATTAATTTTTTTTATTAAAAATATAAGTATTTAGTGTAAAAAAATGTTATTTGCCTAAAAACTTATTTCCCTAACTAAAAATTAAACTATTCTATTTTTTTTTTTTTTTTTGAAAATTGATCTTTTTTATTTGAAAATCTTTGGTTGAAAACTCACGTATTTTTTTAAAGTTAATCTTTTTTGGTAGAAATTTTCTTATAGAAATTAATTTTATTGGATAACAAACTTATTTCTTTAACTTACAAATAAACTATTTTTTTTTTGTTGAAAATTTATTTAAAAATTTATTAAATTTATTTATTTGTTATTTTTATTAAATTTATTAGTCGAAAATTCATCTATTTTGTAGAAAATCATTCTTTTTTCTAGCAATATAAGCTTCTTGGTTGAAACTTGCATTAAAAATAATAATGTTGGTTTACAATTCATATCTTTTGTTAAAAATAATTATTTTTTGGTAGGAAATTAATCTTTTAAACTGAAATTTTATTTCATTGGTTAAAAATCAATTCTATTTATTTGAAAGTATAACTGTTCAATTTTTGTCGCATTTTTTTAGACATCTAACATTTTTAGTTGAAAATTCATCTGTTTGGTTGAAAATTTAACTAATTAGTTGGAAACTTAATACATTTGTTTAAAAACCTATTTTTTTAACTGAATAAAATTTTTGGGTTGTGAATTTACCTTTTTTCCGAAAATTCGTCTTTATGACTTTCAAAGACAACATTATGGATGGGACTCTTTTTCTTTATTGATTGAAAATTCAAGTATTAGGTTAAAAATGCCACTAAAAAATTGAAATATTGGTTGAAAATTCATATGTTTATTATTTTTTTAATTATTCTTTTATGGTAAAAAATTATTTTTCTTATTCAAAATAAATTTGTATTTGGTTGAAAATTAGTGTTTTTATTGAAAATTAGTTTATTTAACGAAAAATTTAACGAAAATTCTTGTAGATATTTTTTATTTACATGTAATCTGTTTGCTCGAAAATTCATTTTTTATTAAAAGTTTAAGTATTTATTTAAAAAAATTATTTTATTTGCTTAAAAACCTATTTCTCTAAATAAAAATTAAACTATTCTATTTGTTTTAAATTGATCTTTTTTTTTTAAATTTTTGGTTGAAATTTCACGTATTTTATTTTAAATTACTCTTTTTAGGTAGAAATTGTTTTCTTATAGAAATTAATTTTATTGGTTAAAAAACTTATTTCTCTAACTTAAAAATAAACTATTCTATTTTTTGTTGAAAATTTATCTTCTTCTTTAGTCGAAATTCATCTATTTTGTAAAAAATCTGTCTTTTTTTGTAGCAATATAAAAAAAATTTTATTTTTTGGTAGAAAATGAATCTTTTAAACTAAAATGTTATTTCTTTGGTTAAAAATTAATTTTTTTATTTCAAAGTATAACTGTTTAATTGTTTTCGCATTTTTTGAGACATCTAACATTTTTAGTTGAAAATTCATCTGTTTGGTTGGAAATTTAACTATTTAGTTAGAAACTTATTTTATTTGTTTAAAAACTTATTTTTCTAACTTAAAATATTTTTGGGTTGTGAATTTAACTTTTTTCAGAATATTCGTCTTCAAGACTTCGAAAGACAAGATTTTGGATGGGACTCTTTTTCTTTATTGATTGAAAAATCTTTCTTGATTAAAAATTCAACTCTACTGTTGAAAAGTCGTGTTATTGTTTTTTCATTTACCACTTTTTTAATTAAAAATTTGAAATGCTAACTATTAAACTTTTTTTTCAAAATTCATATTTTAGATCAAATATTTATTGTCAAAAATTGAACTATTTCCTTTGAATTTTTTAAAACCAATCGGCATTAACTGAGAGTGACAACAATTCCTTTCATATTTTCGTGACTTGTCTATTTTTTACAGAAACGCAAAATTGTAAAATAATATAATAAAGATTTTTATTCAAGATTTTCAAAATTTTAATACAAAATTAAGGCATTTGTTCAAAAATTTGTGGAAGAAAGTAAAGTGCTCAATTAATAAAACTTTGAGACTCAATAAAATAGAGGGTATAAACTAATAAATAATTATACTTTAAACCATAAATTCAATTTTACCTCTAAAGCTGTTAATACTATTCAGAATCCTATAATTAAAATTTTTTTTTTAAATAGCCTTTGAATTTGAGAGGCTTGCTAAAAAATAAAAAATAGAGATAGATAGAGGAATATTTTTTCAGTAATACATGCTGCCTAGTAGGTTAGTGGTAAAAGCACCCGACCGGCAATCTGAACACCTGTGGTTCGAATCCCAGCGGATCGATGGAGGAGGATCTTTTTTTATACAAATATTGTATTTTAAATTTTAAATTCAAAACTATAATAATACATATTTCTTGTAATTTATACTGAAAGAGATGAATTTTCAACGAAAAAAGAATTTTCACTCAAAAAAGAAAAAAAATGTCAAACAAATTCTTGCACCTTTCAAACAAAAACATCATCGTTGAATTAAGAACCCAAAAACATGAATATTTCCAATCATTTACGACCAAAAAATATCCACTGTTAATACAATATTTAATAGTTGGATTTTTAAGTAAAAACGATCAGTTTTTCATTTTCAACTAAAATTGGTCAATTTTCAGCTATAACGTAATGCAATGAAATGTTTGAATAGTTTTTCACATAAAAAATTTTTCAAAAATTAGTTCGATCTTCAACAAATAAAATGATTTGTAATAAAATAGTTCAAGATTCAACCAAATAATTAAATTTTCTTAAAAAAATGTATTTTTAACAAAATAGTTGCATTTTCAATAAAACAATTAAATTTTAAACCTAAATTTTTTTCGTTCGTACATTTTTCTTTCCTTAAATTTTGTTAAATGACAGTTTTTTTCCATTTTTTTCCAGTTCTGCAGAAGTTTTCCGTTCATTCAACTTTTCCCTGCTAATTGATGCGGGTGTATCCCATCGTATAAAAACATGGAAAGATAGAAATCGACCTCGACCTTGATTTATCAGAGGTTAAATATATCGTGATTAGAATGTGGATAAAAACATGGAAAGTGCATGTTTTCATTGAAAGAAAAAACAAAATAATACAACAATTTTAAAACTTTTTTAATATACGGTGTTTACTCAAATTCTGCACAAAAATTAAATAATAATTCCATGTTTATTCCAGATATCTCAAGATTTATATTCTTTCTAGGGATTTAATTGAAATGTTTAATTTTAGAAACGTTGACAAATTAAATTTCAAGATTGAATAATTAAATAATAATCAATCTCTTATTAAATTTTTTCACTGAAGTACATGAAATTTAATAACAACTAAACAATTTTTTTTTATCATTTTCCTAATTTTTCTATTTAAAATATTTCATTTTCTACAAGACAGATATATTTTTTACCAAATAGTTGAATTTTAAAGATAAAAGAATAATTTTTTTACGAAAAAGACGAATTTTTAACAAAATAGCTAAATTTTCAACTGAAAACGACTAATTTTAAACAAATAATGACATACTTGAATTTTTAGTTCAAAAATTAATTTTCAACAAAAAAAATATTTTACAATAAAAAATTTGGATTTTAAATCAAAGTGTTAAATTTTTAACAAAAATAATGAAACTTTAGCGAGAATAGATTAATTCTTTACCAAGCAAGAGGAATTTTTGACCAAAAAAGTTCAATTTTTAACCAAAAATGAAATGCACTTAAATTTTCAGTTTAATAATTAATTTTTAAGACTAAAAACAAACTAATTTGCATACAAAAATTAAATTTTCAATCAGAATGAAATATGAATAAAAAACATAAATTTTTACTTCAAAAAGGTAATTTTCAACTAAACAAAACAAATTATCATCTGAAAAAAATTAATGTTCAACAATCAGATGAGTTTCCAATTATAATTATAAATCTTCCACAACAAAAATAAAATAAAATAAAAGAGTTTAAAATTCAACCAAGTAATTGAATTTTAAATTAAAATTACTTAAATGTTTAATTCGAAAATTAATTTTAAGCAAAAAAAATTGATTATTGATTATTGATTTATAGACAATAGATAATTTTTCAATCAAAGAAATAAATTTTTAACTAAAACAGTTCAATTTTTAAGAAAAAATAAATGAATTTTATGAAATTTGACAAAATGAATCTTTAACTGGAATAGTTGAATTTTCAACCAAAAAGATAATTTTTCATCCAAGGGATTAAGCTTTGACCAAAAAAGAAAAGGTTTCGAAAAAATGCATGAATTTTCTATTAAAAAGATTAATTTTTTGCAGAAAAGCCGAATTTTTAACAATATAGTTAAATTTTCAACTAAAAACGATCAATTTTAAACAAATAATGAAATACTTGAACTTTTAGTTCCAAAATTAATTTTCAAAAAAAAAAATTTATAATAAAATAATTGGATTTTAAATCAAAGTGTTAAATTTTAAACAAAAATAATTAAACTTTAGCGAGAATAGATTGAATTTTAAACAAAAGACTGCATTTTCATCTAAGGAGATTAATTCTTTACCAAGCAAGAGGAATTTTCAACTAAAAAAGTTCAATTTTTAACCAAAAATTAAATGCACTTAAATTTTTAGTTTAATAATTAATTTTTAGGAATAAAAACAAACTAATTTGCATAAAAAAATTAAATTTGCAAGGTAAAAGATAAATTTCCATTTATAATTATAAATGTTCAACAACAAAAATAAAATAAAATAAAAGAGTTTAAATTTCAACCCAGTATTTGAATTTTCAAATAAAAAGATAAATTATTAACCCAAAATGTAGCACTTAAATTTTTAATTCGAAAATTAATTTTCAGCACGAAAAAAAAGATTTTTTAAGACAAAACATAATTTTTTAATCAAAGTAATACATTTTTAACTAAAACAGTTGAATTTTTAAAAAACAAAAAAAGAATTTTCTGAAATTTGACAAAATGAATCTTTAACTGGAATATTTGAATTTTCAACCAAAAAAGTAAATTTTCATCCAAGAAGATTAAACTTTTATAAAAAAAGAAAAGGTTTCGAAAAAAATCATGAATTTTCTATTAAAAAGATTAATTTTTTACAAAACAGCCGAATTTTTAACAAAATAGTTAAATTTTCAACTAAAACGATCAATTTTGAACAAAGAATGAAATACTTGAAATTCCAGTTTAATAATTAATTTTTAAGAATAAAAAAAAATTAATTTGCATGAAAAAATTAAATTTGCAATTGGAATGAAATATAAATAAAAAACTTAAATTTTTACTTAAAAAAGGTAATTTTCAACTAAACAAAAAATTGTAATCTTAACAAAATTAATGTTTAACAAATCAATTTAATTTGCAAGGAAAAAGATGAATTTCCATTTATAAATATAAATTTTCCACAACAAAAGTAAACTAAATTAAAAGAGTTTAAAATTTAACCATGTAGTTGAATTTTAAAATCAAAAAGATTAATTATTACTCAAGAATGTAGCACTTAAATTTTTAATTCGAAAATTAATTTTCAGTACAAAAAAAAAGATTTTTTAAGACAATACATAATTTTTTAATCAAAGTAATACATTTTTAACTAAAACAGTTGAATTTTTAAGAAACGAAAAAAGAATTTTCTGAAATTTGACAAAATGAATCTTTAACTGGAATAGTTGAATTTTCCACCAAAAAGGTAAATTTTCATCCAAGAAGATTAAGCTTTATAAAAAAAGAAAAGGTTTCGAAAAAAATCATGAATTTTCTATTAAAAAGATTAATTTTTTACAAAAAAGCCGAATTTTTAACGAAATAGTTAAATTTTCAACTAAAAACGATCACTTTTGAACAAATAATGAAATACTTGAAATTCCAGTTTAATAATTAATTTTTAAGAATAAAAACAAATTAATTTGCATGCAAAATTAAATTTGCAATCGTAATGAAATATGAATAAAAAACATAAATTTTTACTGAAAAAAGGTAATTTTCAACTAAACAAAAAAAATTGTCATCTAAAAAGTATTAATGTTTAACAAATCAATTGAATTTGCAAGGAAAGAGATGAATTTCCAATTATAATTATAAATCTTCAACAACAAAAATAAAATAAAATAATAGAGTTCAAATTTTAACCCAGTAGATGAATTTTCAAATAAAAAGATAAATTATTAATCCGAAATGTAGAACTTAAATTTTTAATTCGAAAATTAATTTTCAGCACAAAAAAAAACGATTTTTTAAGACATTACATAATTTTTTAATCAAAGTAATACATTTTTAACTAAAACAGTTAAATTTTTAAAAAACAAAAAAAAAATTCTGTAATTTGACAAAATGATTCTTTAACTGGAATAGTTGAATTTTCAACCAAAAAAGTAAATTTTCGTCCAAGAAGATTAAGCTTTTATAAAAAAAGAAAAGGTTTTAAAAAATACATGAATTTTCTATTAGAAAGACGAATTTTCGACGAGAAATTCAACAGCTGAATTTTTAGTTAAAAAAAATAATTTAAAAAATAAAAGTTTTCAGAACAAAATATGAGCCGAAAAGTGAGGTAGTTTAGAAGCCTGTTTTTTAATTATGAATCTGTTTCATGCTTTTTTTGGTTACAATTATTAATGATAATATAGATTACTTTTCAATCTTAAATTAAAAAAGTGTTAAATAATTTTCAACGAAAGAGATGAATTTCCATCTGGATTAGTTAACTTTTCAGTCAAAAAAATTAATTTAAAACCAAATAAATTCAAGTTTTCAACATAATAGTTAAATATTCAACTCGAATAGTTAGATTTCTAGAACAAAAAATTAATTTTCAAACAAAGAAAAAATAATGTACAACAATATGGTTGAATCTGCAACTAGAATATTAAAATTTTTAGTTAAAAAAATATCAATAAAAAAATAATAATTTTAAACATAAGAGTTGAATTTTCAATGTCAAAGATGAATTTTGAGTTAAAATTATGCATCTTCAATAAATAAACATTTATTTAATCAAGAGTTGAATTTTAAACAAAATATTTGAAATCTCAACTAAAAAAGATTAATTCTCAAGAAAACATTTAAATTTATTAATTTAAAGCTGCTTTTACAAATAAAAAACATTGTAGTTTCTACATTATATTTATATAACCAAAATTAAAATTATCTAACTGAAAAAATTGATATTAAGAAGATCAAGATTTATAAATAGTGAGCCAAAATTTCAAAAAGAAAATCCAAAAAGATAAATAGCTGCGAATCTGAAGAGATAGGATTGTTTAGAAAATAGGTATTTTCTCCCTTTGCAAAGTAAAAGTTACTGTATCAACATTAAAAAATTTTCTATGGAATAATTTTTCTAATTTCCCCTCACTTCTACTACTACTCCCCCCCCTAACTTTCCTTCCTTTCCAATACCCCTCTCATTATTTCCCCTCATTTCCGCTACTTTCCTTCCCTTATTTTTCCTATTTCCAATCATTTCTCTTACTTCCCCTCTCTACAATCCCCCCTCAATTCTTGTAATTCCCTTATTCGCGTATTTTCCCTACTTCCCCTACTCCCATTTCACTTAATTTTTCCTAATCCCCTGTTACTCATTTCCTCTCACTTTCCTTACTCCCTTTTCCTGACTTCTCCTCAATTCTCATACAACCACTCCCCTCGTTTCCCCCCACAACCACTCCCCTAATTTCCCATAACTTATTGTTATAGTTAGGAGAAGGGAAGTAGTAGAAGTGAGGGGAAATAAGGGCAGGGGAAAAATTAAATCTTTTTGGATTTTCTTTTTAAAATTTTGGCTCACTATTTATAAATCTGGATCTGTAGAATATCAATTTCTTCAGTTAGATAATTGTAATTTCGGTTATACAAATATAATTAAGAAACCACAATGTTTTTCATTTGTAAAAGCAGATTTAAATTACTAGATTTAAATATTTTTTTACAATTATTCTTTTTTAATTTAAAATTCAAATATTTTGTTAAAAATTCGACCTTTTGGTAGAAAATTAACATGCAGACTGACAAATCCTTTTTAGTTTAAAATTCAACTCTTGTTAAAATTAAAGTTTATTTATTAAAGATGCATAATTTGAACTAAAAATTCATCTCTTACATTGAAAATTTAACTCTTATGTTTTTAATTCTTATTTTTGTATTGAAAACTATTTTTTTAACTAAAAATTTAACTATACTAGTTGCAGATTCATCCATATTGTTGAAAATTATTTTTTTCTTTGTTTGAAAATTAATTTTTTTCTAGAAATCTCACTATGCGTGTTGAAAATTTAACTATTGTGTTGAAAACTTGAATTTCTTTGGTTTTAAATTAATTTTTTTAACTAAAAAGCTAACTAATCCCGAATTTAAGATTGAAAAGTAATCTATTTTATCATTATTAATTTTAAGCAAAATAAGCATAAAACAGATTCATAATTAAAAAACAGGCTTCTAAACTACCTCACTTTTCGGCTCATATTTTGTTCTAAAAACTTTATTTTTTATTTTTTAAATTATTTTTTTTGACTAAAAATTCAACCGTTCAATTGCTTGTCGAAAATTTTCGAATTAAAAATTTAAGTGCTACATTTGTGGTTAATAATTTATCTTTTTTATTGGAAAATTCAACCACTTGGTTGAAATTTAAACTCTTTTATTTTAGTTAATTTTTGTTGTTGAAAATTAATAATGATAAATGGAAATTCATCTTTTTCCTTGCAAATTTAATTGATTTGTTGAATATTCTTTTTTTTTTAGATGACAATTTTTTTGTTTAGTTGAAAATTACCTTTTTTAAGTAAAAATTTATGTTTTTTATTTATATTTCATTACGATTGCAAATTTAATTTTTGAATGCAAATTAGTTTGTTTTTATTCTTAAAAATTAATTAATAAACTGGAAATTAAAGTATTTCATTATTTGTTCAAAGTTAATCGTTTTTAGTTGAAAATTTAACTATTTTGTTAAAAATTCAGCTTTTTGTAAAAAATTATTCTTTTTAATAGAAAATTCATGCACTTTTTTGAAACCTTTTATTTTTTGGTAAAAGCTTATTCGTCTTGGATAAAAATTTACCTTTTTTTGTTGAAAATTCAACTATTCAAGTTAAAGATTCATTTGGTCAAATTTCAGAAAAATAATTTTTTGTTTTTTAAAAATTGAACTGTTTTAGTTAAAAATTTATTACTTTGATTTAAAATTCATCTATTGTCTCAAAAAATCATTTTTTTGTGCTAAAAATTAATTTTTGAATGAAACATTTAAGTACTACATTTTTGTTAAATATTTAATCTTTTTTATTTGAAAATTCAACTACTTGGTTGAAATTTAAACTCTTTTATTTTAGTTTATTTTTGTTGTTGAAGATTTATAATTATAATTGGAAATTCATCTCTTTCCTTGCAAAATTAATTTTTTATGCAAATTAGTTTGTTTTTATTGTTAAAAATTAATTATTGAACTGAAAATTGAAGAGCATTTCATTTTTGGTTAAAATTTGAAGTTTTTTAGTTGAAAATTCCTCTTGCTTGGTACAGAATTAATCTCCTTAGATGAAAATTCAGTCTTATGTTTAAAATTCAATCTAATCTCGCTAAAGTTTCATTATTTTTGTTAAAAATTTAACACTTTGATTTAAAAACCAATTATTTTATTGTAAATTTTTTTTTTTTAAATTAATTTTTGAACTAAAAATTCAATTATGTCATTATTTGTTTAAAATTGATCGTTTTCAGTTGAAAATTAACTATTTTGTTTAAAATTCGTCATTTTTGTTTAAAATTCAACTATGCGCAAAATTTTTTAAAGAATTTCTAAAGATTTCACAAAAACTTAAATAATTTAATTAATATTACCAAAGATTTCACAAAATTGTAATGATTTTCCGAAAACTTCATAAAGATTTGAAATATTTTTCCAAGATTTCGGATAGATTTAAAAACTTTCACTGCTACTTCCAGTTCAGATAGAATTTAAAGATTGCACAAAAATTTTAAAATATTTTGCAAAGCTTTCAGATAAATTTCAATTATTTCCTAAAGATTTAAATAAATTGACGAATATTAACAGATATGTCAAAAATATTTCAAATATAAAGATTTCAATGCCTTCCAAAAATTTCACAAAGATTTTAAAGATTTCGAATAGGTTTAAAAGATTTCAATAATTTCGTAAAAATTAAAAAAAAAATTAAATAAATTCACAAATATTACCAAATTCAGCGAAACTCTGAGACTGTGCCGGTTTTGGGGCTGGGTGAGGTGGGGAATTTACCCAGATAGAGCGCCGTTTCGTAGAACACGCTTTTGCTTGTTCACACCCGAGAGACTGCCGCTCACCCCGCGCAGCTGCTTTCACTCCTACTTGCGGCTCGGCGTCAATTCTCGGATGAACTATATCAGGGTGTCTTATCTCTAGGGTTCACTGTATTTCAAATATTTTGCAAAGATTTCCGAAAATTCCACAAAGATTTGATAAAGACTTCAAATATTTCGCAAACAGAAGTTCGAATCGATTCAAAAGATTTTAGAAAGACTTCTATTAGTTCTCAAAGATTCCAGATAGATTTCCAAGATTAGACAAAGCAAGAAAGAATTGAAAGAATTTCAGTTCCGAAAATCAAATTAATTTAATGTTTATATCGAGGGGCTAGACACTTAGAAATCGCAGAGTGCCGCGCTGAAAGTCTTTGGAGAACTCTTTAAGGAACTCTTAGGAACTCTTAGAAATCTTGGAAATATTTCGCCAACCGTAGAGCCGAATCCATCCGAACGCCGCCGAGCTTAGCCGAGTCTGATTTCTCCTAAGGAGTCCCGTTCGCGAGAAGTTCTGGAAACCTCGAAACTCCCGGCAATCCCAAGAAAATCTTAGCACTCTCTAAGCGAATTCGATTAAGACTGCAGCATTCGTAGTTTTAAGATTTCCAGATTTCTCAGTGAGTAGCTCCTCCAATCGATTTCAGAAGGGCTCCGGCGCCTCTGACCTTCCCTCGTTTCTCCTGTTTCCCCTTCCCTCATATTTTCTAGGTCACCGCCCGACTCGCCAAGATACCTGGCTAAGTATACCCCCACCATTGCTACCCATCATTTGCCTTTAACCAGTATATCTCGCGTCGGACTAGAGGTCTATATATCATGCTTCTTTGCAAGGCTGAGAATTTAAATTGATTGTTTTGAAGGCCTTCAAACTGGAAATGGAAAACTTCACAAATTTTACAATTTTTAACATTTTAAAAGTTAAAAATTCATGAATTATTTGTAACAAAATATTTTGATTTTACGTATTTTCAAGGTTCCATTTTCCTTCATTTTTTCAATTATTGCAAATATTTCTAAGAATAATATATCTTCAATAATAATTGGCGAATTATAACAATTAAAGTGTTTCTGAACAGTTTAGATAAACAAATGCAAATTTTTAGCAGTTACACGTAGAAAAAATTCGATTTCTAAATTAAAATGAGAATGAATAATAGCACTGCGTGCTAAGATTCCCTCAGTGAAAATTTATGAAATATTTTATAATTAATACATAAAAATTATAAATTGTTCATAAAAAGACATTCAACTTAATCTAAAGCTGTTTGCATCAAAGCAGAGAATTTGTTATACTTGATTTTCCAAAACTTCAAATTTATTCGTCTAATTTTAAGAAAAAAATATAAATTGTTATATTTTACCAAATATTATCAAGCAGATATTATTTTTAGAAATATTTGCAGCAATACATATATTTTCTTGAAAATTCGTCTTTTTAAAAAAATTAATTTCGTTAAAAAGTCATTCTTTTTGGGAAAAAATACTCTTTGGTTGAATTTTTATTTCCAGTTGGAAAATAAATTTTTGACTGTTAAAATTTGATTTCAAAATCTTCAAAAGCCTAAATTTTGTTTAAAATTGTATAGAATATTTTTAAATTTTTTTTATGGTTTTTGAAATTCTTTTGAAACTTCTAAACAACTTTTTACATAATTCAAAGCTACTAAATATCTTTTAACCAAGTCAAATTTTTTTGGACGTAATAATTGTTTAATTTTTATTTATTCTTCCAAATTTGTCTTAGTTTTTAACTCTTTTTAAGTATAATGTCAAAAATAATTTTTAAAACAAAAAAATCATTGAAGAATTTCCCAGAAATATCAAGAATTTTTTTTATCCTTAATCTTAAAAAATCCTTAAATAGCTTTAAAATTTTAATTTAAAATATTCAAAAATATACATTTTCGTTCAAATATGGTTGGAATTTTTCTAAACTTTTAATTATTTTTAATTTTTAATACAATTTTTTAAATATCTCTTAAATTTATTTGCATTTTTTATAAAACTCTTAATCAATCCTGGAAAATAAAAAAAAAAAATAACTTAAAAGTTTCTAATTTTTGCTTAAGCTTTTTGAAATCTTTTCAAATCTTTTAAAATTTTTTTTAATATTCTCTTAAAATTTATTTTCTAAAGTAAAAAAACATTCCTAATTTTCATAGGAATCTTAATTAAAATTTCGAATATAATTTTGCTTTCAATTATTTGGAAACCTTTTGAACTTTGAATTATTTTTGAAATTCTTTTATAACTTGTAAAAATTTTTGAAAATTCATGGAATATTTTATAGTTAATACTTAACTATTATAAATTGTTCATAAAACTATTTAATAATATATTTTTATTATGATACTTGATTTTCGAAAACTTCAAATTTATTCGTCTAATTTTAAGAAAAAAATATAAATTTTTAAATTTTAGTCGAGAAGATTCCAAATAATTAAAAGTAATATTATATAGGAAAAATTAATTAAGATTCCTATGAAAATTAGAAATGTTTTTTACTTTAGAACATTAATTTTTAGAGAATATTTAAGAAGATTTCAAAATATTTCAAAAGTCTTAAACAAAAATTAGAAACTTTTAAGTTATTTTTTTTATTTTGCAGGATTGATTAAGA
>JAAAKG020134555.1:0-13803 GCA_010014905.2 Druon quercuslanigerum | reverse complement strand
ATTTTCAGATTAGCACCCGATCCCGGCGAAATCCTGCGGTTGTCCTTATGACAAATAGTTTATATATATATATATATCCTCTTCAAACTTTGGTCTTGTGTGACCAGATGGTAGTAAACTGCACCAAGGAAGAGAAGCGGGACTTTAGAGACGAGTGTATGCATGTTTTCAGTACAAGAAAAAAAAACATTGTTTTATCAATTTGGGAACTTTATCTTCAATTTATCATTCACGGAAAAAATTTGAATACACCAGATAATTTTGTTAGTTTATGGTGAATTAATAACTTACGGAAAATCTCAACATATTTGGACATTTATGATGATATACATTTTGAAACTATCAACAATTTTGAGAATTTCAGAAACTTGTGGTAAATTTCGAAATTACCAAAAAATTTAGAATTTATAGACATTTTAAAAGTCTTGGAGATTTGCGGAAATTCAGCGTAATAAAGATTTTAAACTGTTAGCTAATTCATGGTAAATTATGGTACATTATCGCTCATTGCATTTTAGAAATTTTAAACGTTTTAGAAATTCTAAAAATTTAAAAGTTTTCTAATATTTTCAAAACGCTATAAATTTTAGCAATTAAATATTTTTATTTGGAGTATCCAAAAATTCTAAAAGTTTTTTATGATAAATGGTGATAAATTTTTAAAATAAAAGTAAAAAAAAGTGAAATAAAAGTAAAATAATTTTTAAACTCTTAGCATTTTTTTTAATTTAACAAATTTTTGTAATTTTCAAAAAATGTACAAAAAATATACAAAAAAATGTCTAAAAACTGTCGATAATTTATTGTCAAATCTGATAATTTATTTTACTTTATCGTTTATCGTATTTTTCTAATTTACGGAAATTCAGAGCATTGAAAAGAACTGAGATCATACATCTGTTTTTTCTATTTATGCTAATTACAATATGAGTCCAAATATGATATAAAATATACTCTATAATCACATTCGTTTGATATAAAACATTGACGATGTTTTGTAAATCAAAATAACAAAAATATCTGCTTTGCGAGACTGAAAATATTAAAATTGTTATTCAATTATTATTTTGTTATAGTCCAATTAATTAAACTAATGAATACCAGAATAAAATTATTATTACATTCCTATCCTAATGAGAATGTATTAGTTTTGTGTAAAAATGTTCTACGTCGGTTTTCATCAAACGTCCACCTTTTCATACCTCTAAGTCAGGAAAAACGATTTTCACGAAGATGTCTGTCTGTAATCTGAGCTTTTGCACACTTTTTTTAATGCCTAAAAAAAGGAAAAGTTCGTTAACTAGCTACTTTTGACCAATTGTACTGGTTTTGTCCAAAGTAAATGATTTGAAAAAATAAAATATTCCATTTGCAAACAAACAAACTGTAAGAAAAACAAAAACCTTTTTAAAATGAAAAATTATACATCTAACAACAATCTACAAATTTGCTTTTGAGAATTTGTGATATGTCCTATTGTTATTATTTTAATCCTTATAAGTAGGTTATGCAAAAAATATGTATTATTTTAAAGTATATTTTTATTATCTATAACCCTATTAATTTAGTGTATGATTTAACATGTTTTTATTAATATTTTCTGTATAAAGTGACAAATTGTTTTACCACATTTTCCAAGGTTCTAAATGAGTAATTTTTGTCATGAAATCACTTGAAGTATAATTCAAATTTCATGTAATAAAGTATATTCAACAATATATAATAATTAATTAATCGAAATTGAAAAATTAAACTTTAAGGCTATATGATTATTAAACAACTATTTTGTTAATGGATGATATAAAAACTTGTGGAGATTTAAGAAGTGAATATAATTCTGGAAATTTAAATCGAAATGGGTAAAAAAACTTTATTTTGTGATTCTACAATTGTACCATTAGACCATTAACCTTTTCTTAATTAAAAAAATGATTAACAGTTAGATCACATGCTTTTTTCTGAAAGCTATAAATTATGCGATCATTTTGTAAAAATGTAGTCAGGACTACGTTACCGGATAACATTTTATCATATTTAATCTAATTTATACCCTAAGAATTTTTTTAATTCATTTAATTTAACTTTAATAAAGATTTAAGGTGATATTAAAATTTTGTAAAGTTGATTATCGTCGAGGAGGGAAAGCTATTAGAATATGGTACAACAAAAATAACATTGAAATTTATTGATCATTTTATTACTAGTATAATGTATCTATTATTTAGCAAACAAGAAATATATATATATACATACATACATATATATATATATATATATATATATATATATATATCTAAAAATAGAAAACTAGAATAATATGTAGGTTATATGCATTAAAATGATTTACTCCGGCAGTTGGTCAATTTTTTTCACATACATTTGAAAACTTTCTTTCAGAAGATTCTTCCTTTTTAATTAACAGCTACATTAACATTGAATATAGAAATTATTGGCACGAATACAAGCAAGAAAAAATATTTTTAAACCAAAAAAACTTTTCTGGTTTCAAAAAAAATGTACTTTAGAAAGGTATTTGAATTATATTTATAACGATAACAAAGATTTTTTTTAAATGTCAATTCGGAAATTTTTTATTATTTAAAAAACTGATAATTTTAATGGTTCTATAAAGTAACATAATTAAGTTTAAGGGAACATGTACCAGTCTTACTTGTCTTACACGGTTCGTATTCGGCGGCTTTATAATTTGAAGAATGTAAATATTTTGGAAAATGTTGGCAAATGATTCAAAAAACATATAAGATTATATGTCTATCTGGTCCATATTGGAATTGAACATTATATATTTTTAACCATCTAACAGTAAAATCTCAGCATAAAATATTCATTTTTCTCATCTAAAACGGCCGCATACAATAAAATGCGCTCAATCAAAATTTGTCTAAAAATGTAGCATTTTTATTTTAATCTAAATTTTAACCCAAGAAGGAAAAAATAAGAAAATCAGGCATTAATAAAATAAAAATCAGTATTTTAATGAAAATATAACTGAACAAAGCACTTTTATTTCTAGCATTAAAATTAAGATTCATATTCAAGAGAAAAGTTTTAAACTGACACTTTAAAAAAATATATTATTTTTATTGTCATAAAGGGTATAAGAATAAATCTTCATAAAAATTACATATAAGTCACAAATCAGAATTCGTTTTTTTCAAATTATATTTCAGTATATAGCAACACTCTTCCATCCTTTATTATTTTGTCCTTTCCTTATCATAATAGAATCTATGCATATTGCATAATGAATACGAATATTATAAATATTTCGCACAATTCAAATCTAATTATTCGTGCTTGTTCAAAACCTTGATAAAAAACTTATCTTATACTTCTCATTATACTTAAATATATTTGTGAACCTAAAACTCTACTCGGGTGATTTATAGCTCTTTGTTATAAAAATCTCTAAACAGAAAAAGTCACAACTTTTAGAAATTTGATCTTTCTTACACTGATTAAATCTGAGAAACTTCCTTGAAATTTTTCTTAACAACAGACAATAAGTTCCTTATATTTTCTATTTCTTGAAATACCTAAAATAATAATAACTCATAATTTGCATTAAGTATAAAGTTTACAAAGAAGAAGGAACACCCTAGAAACGTATTCTACGAACAGATTAAAAAAAAAGTGTCATACTTTCCCTCATATCTCACTAATCGAATAATTGCGTACTCTTTAAGTGTAATAAAAGCTTACACAACCTACTTAGGTGAAGACTAAAAATTAGTCTTGTTTCCAGTGTGAGAAAACAAAAAGAAAAGGCACTTGTGTTCGCGATACCTCTAAGCAACTCGTCATAGACTTAACAAGTAGACATGCATAATATATGTCAATCGCATGATTCAGCAATCAATCAATCAATCTTGATGCAATCAATTTAATTTTACGATCCAATTGCTTTTTTAAAAAAAAGGAAAATTAATGGAAGTGCAGGTTCTCGGATTCTATTCCTATAAGCATCCCACACAGTACAAAAGTTTCTCTGAACATTCCTGGAAGGTTCCAATAGAAGGTTCGGAACATCCCGGAAAATGTTTCAGGAAGGGTACCAAGGAAGTTGCGGGTAATGCTCCTAACATTTTTCGGAATTCTCCGAATCTTCTATTAAAATATTCTAGGAATGTTCAGGGAAACTTATGAACCATCCGGTATTTTTCTGTAAAAATTATAATTATATATGGCACACGTTTTTGAATTATAATACACCAATAGAATAATAAATTAGATAGCAATAGATTAATAATATATTATGAATATCACTTTAATAAAAGAGTTCATCAAATTTTTGAATTAAAATTACCATAAAATAAATGGTAAAGTTTCAATTTAAATCACTACGCTACATTTGAAAACATTTTGAAGTTTCTCACTTTCCCGATTTTTTTAACTGTTACAAGAATTGATTGACATTTTTTTCATAACAATTGTTTTAAATTCCCAAATATCTGCTAAATCAGCTCAAAACTCGATAACTATGTCAAATTTCATCAAATAAAAAATGTGGAGTTTATGAATTGTTGTATACATTCACCTACCAAAAAAACAGTTTCTTGACCGTAAAATCAGATTTTGAAGTAGAATAAGAAATTTCGCAATTATCAACTTTTCAGTTCAACTAGACCTATAATTTAAACAGAAAAACTTGAAGCACATTAAAATGCCATCAATAATAATCGTGCAATTCTTAAACGTACAATCAGAAAAATGTTTAAATGAAACAAGAACATTTATTTGAATTCATATGATTGAAGAGAAACCATTTTTTTTGCGTCAATTAAATCAAGATTGATTTAATTTTAATAAATGGAAAATACATGCCTTATTGTGATTAAAATAAATAAATCGTTTAGCACAATTTGTATTGTTTAAACAAATTATATATAATTAAATATTGTTTTCCAAACCCTGTTTTTTATTCAACGCCTTTGAAACTTTAAAATCCAAAATCTTAGAATTTGAATGTTCTCAAATATATCTTATTAAAAAATGACTGCTTCAAAAATTGACCTCTTTCAAATTAAAATATATTTTTCAGTGATTACTGTTCTCTTTTAAATGATTATTTTTTTTACTTTCTCACAGACTATTCAAAAGAAACAAAGCATTTTTTATTTTTACAAAGGATAATAAATAATAGAGCATTTTTTACTCCACTTTATAATAATAGATCTTCATATCAACCATATTTTTTTAGTAACTGAATAAAAAATACCAGATTGAAATTTATTACTTGGCTGAAAGCTAATCATCAATTACATAGCGTGATTTAGGAATTTCTCCGACAACATTTTTCAATGACAATAGTGAAATGAAGCGTGTACGAGGGTTACGAATCACGCCCTTAATCACGCCCATCTTCATTCAACCTATAATGCATTGTAATGTTGCAATCAGGACAAATTGGATGGATGAGATTATTAATTACAATTATAATTTGATTTACTCAGGGGAAAGTTGTAGTAGCATCCCAGTACTGGCAAACCCTCTTATAATAACTATATGTTCCATATACTGGCCTATTACTAGAATACTGGCTGCCGTTACTTCCTATACATTTGTAACAAGTTACCGTTACCGTTACCGTCACTGAAAAAATTGACGCGTTTCTTTATTGAGACATTTTGTTTATTAAATTTTTAATACATTATTTTAAATTCCTTAAAGCTTTAGAAAGATTATTTTTCATTTTAAATTGGTTTAGAACTTAATTATATTTCAGTTCACGTAAATTAATGAAGAGCTTTGCATTAATAATCTTTAAAAAATTTTAATTTTACACTATTATTATTTCGAAACCACAAACTTTACAAAGAATTTATTTTTATTTTTGTATTTTCCTTAGTTTCACGAAGTTTGTCCCATATGAAAATCCCAATTATGGGAATTTTTTAGTTTGTAGTATGAGAGAAAGAAATAAAGTAAATTTTTTTGCTTTTTTCGACCTAGAATAAACAAAATAAAAATCAAAGAAAATTATATTTAAATTATTATTAGTTTATGAAAATTACTGAAACTTGCTTATTGCTTACTGCTTATCTCTTAGATGAGGATTGATCAAACTATTAAAACTATTTTTAGGCTTGTTTCAATTTTAAGATACTTTGAGTTTTTTTCTTGTACAAAAGAGCGATTCTAGCCTATTTAATTTTTTCAATAAAATATTTTTTTCCCTTCATGACAATTTTCATATATTCGTTTTCTGATTCTTTATTATCATGCAATGTAATGTTTTATAAATATAAACAATATAAATAAAATATGGCAGTGCATATACGGGAGTAAGCACCGAAATCCGAGTTTTTCAAAACACAAAAAACTATCTAACTTAAATGCAATTAATTCTGAACAAAGGACTAAAAAACGATCATGAATTATCGTCAGGCTCTGTTGAATCGTGAAAGAGACGCTTTTAAAAATCATCTATCTCCGAAAAATCAGTTATAAAAGGAACGACACGGTGCGTCCCAAAAAAAAACGCCGGACCTGACACAGACGGAGCTGTACAACTTTTTACATTCTCATCTTAATGAGAAGGTATTCGTTTTATGTAAAATTTCACTGTGTCGATTTTCATCAAATCTCCACATTCTGAGACCCCCTGAGTCAGAAAAAAACGATTTTTACGGAGGTATCTGTCAGTCACACTTTTTAGGACCTTAAAAAAAAGAACGAGTTCGTAAAACAGCTATTTTGGATGAACATTTAAAAAGTAAGCACATTTTCAAAATATTCGAGACTTTTTTTTAAGATTTAAAAATTCTATGTGCGGCTATTTATAGTACTCGGAAACTCGAAAATTTATTCTTATACTTTTTTTAATAGAATGAAAAATATTAGAATTGTAGTATTTTCAAAATCCAGAAAAACAAACCAAAATAAATATTTTAAGTCAAACAACGCATGATATAAAAAAATTCAAGAGTAGAAAAACGTTGAAAATTCAAGTTTTGATCATACAAAAAATAATGAAAAATCAAAAATTCGATTTTGCGGTCAGACTATGCATGATACGACAAAAAATCAATCAACTAAAATTGCGCGTCCTGAAAAGATCTAAAAATTTGACAATAATCACATTTCGATTGGACGCATAGTTTTTGTTTTTAGCTGTAAAAAACATTAAAAATATGAAATTAAAGTTTTGGACAAACGACAAAAGCTATAAAAAATAGACAAAAGTTGCTCTTTCAAAAAATACCGAAAACTCATTCAAATTTATAATGAATAATTTTTGATAGGACACATAGTTTTCGTTTTAAGCGCAAACAATAACATTCAAAATTAAATGTTTTGAAAAACGACACAGGGTTTGAACAAAAATTAACATACTGCAGTTGTTCACCATGAAAAGATCTATAAATTTGTTATAAATTATTTTTAGATAGAACGATTAGATTTTCTTTCAATCGTAAAAAATAAGATTAAAAATATTAAAAATAAATTTTTGGAAAAACGACACAAGTTGTAGTAAAACCTTTAACAATTATTTTTATTAACAGGCCCACAAAAAAAAGTTTTCTGTACTTTGCACCTGATCAGTACCTCCTTATGTATTTAGGGCCGCTGAATCCAGATCCGACTTTAAAATTCCCCCTATACGTCAGAATTTTCCCCTAGTCTAGGGGAAATTTGTAAAATATAGAGTTTTCTGGGTTCTCTAAACGTCTTTTCTTTTAAGTTGCAAGTCAATGAAAAATACAGTGTCTTTATATATTTTAAGCTGGCAAATTAATATTAGTACTCAAAATTACTTTTCATTGTTACAGATTTTCCCCTGGCCTAGGGAAAATTTGTAAAATCTAAGGTATTCTGGGTTCTCTGAACGTCTTCTTTTTGGAGTGCCAAGTCTATGACAAAATACAGTATTTTCATGTATTTAGAGTCAGTAGATATATATGCTTGTTTAAAATTACTTTAAAGTGTCGCGAATTTTTCCCTTGCCTAGGGAAAACGATGAAAAATTGACAAAGTTTTTCGAGTTTATGCAACTTGTATTTCTAGACATGCAAGTCGATGATCAACTGTAGTATTTACAGTTTCCCAGTTTTTCCCTAGTCTAGGGGAAATTTGACTGGGAGTTAAGACAAACTTTGGGTTTTACGTAAGTCAACGTGTCTGTAAGTCAAAATCAAAGATCAAATTTCAAGTAAAATTTGAAAGGTTCCGGGTATGGATTAGGAGCCTACAGAAATTAAAGGGTCCGAGTTCGGACCCGTGCCTTTAATAATTATAAGTGTCCAATCCACACCCAGACTGGACCAACCTAAACCGTTCTGATCTCTAGTCTTTTGATCTTTTTTTTTTGTTTTTGTGAGATTGAAATTTGGAACAATTGAAACAATGCACCCTCTGAATCAGTTTAGTTAGGTATCTCGGATCATTTATCAATATGAAATCAGCAAACTAAACAAGACAGAAACTGGTACTAAAATATACTATTTGTGAGATCATATTAGAACACCCAAAAAAGGATCCCGGATAAAAATGAATGCCTAGTTTTTACTGTGTGGAGCGATTACACTGCCCCGAAAGGGGATGTGTGACCACATTCGTCTCTAAACCTATCGAGGTAACGATGCCTGTGGCAACGCACTGCTCTGCAGGGAGGCGTTAGAATGTAAGGATGAAGCCGTAGTGTGTCCGACGACGACTTGACATGGTCCTCGTCAAAGTCGAAAAGCCCTCATACTTAAGCCTGGGGAGGTATGAGGGTTATCACCCCCAGGACGGTGGACTCACCTCGATTGAAACAGGATCCCTAACGTGCGGGTTTTTCTTTCACTGTATGGAACTTAACAATCACAAAAACCAAAATACATAAAAATCCGACTCTAGCCATGAATGTAACGGAAATTCGAACTGTTTCTGATATGTTTGCAGTGAATACATAATACCAAAAAATCGTAGGAACCTCACAGAATCAATAAAAGAGCTGTATCCAGCGTGTTTTTACCGTGAAATCGAAAATCAAGAGACTAAATGAGCATCTAGGTTCATATGCAATAATTGCTTTAGCACGCAACGTAGTAATAAAGAAACAAAAAAGATAAAATTGAATTCACCGACGATATGGAGTGAACCTCAGAATAAAACTGATTGATATTTATGCAAAACTAACATCTTGGGACACAACACTTTGACCACAAAAAATTCAAATGTTTGCAAATATTTTCAGCGTCATCCAGCCATCTCTTTAATATAATAAATAAATTGATAGTATCGTAGAGTCTCAAAATATCGAAGAAGTCGAGAAAAATGTTACTTCTTCACATGAGCAGACATCAATTGAAACGTTTTCAGGTGAGGAATATGAAAGTGATGATTGCACACACGATACTGACAATGACGACACAGTGGAGATGACTTAATTCCTAAAGGAGAACAAAAGCTACCCGAACTCTACAAGCAAAAGGAATGGAATGACCTTATCAGAAACTTAGGTTTGAGAAAAAGATTTTCTAAAGTGCTTCTCTCGGGACACTGATTTAGTCTATTCTTCAGATGTTAAAGGTTTGATGAATGAACTAAAACCAAATATTTATAAAGATGATGAGTGGAGGTTTTTCATTGACTCTTCCAAGCGAATTCTAAAGTAGTGTTGCTTCACAATAAAAATAAGCTCGCATCAGTACCAATAGCCCACTCCACTATACTGAAGAAAGAGTACACTAATCTGAAGAAGGTTTTGAGTATGATGAAGTATTCGGTACATCAATGGAAGATCTCTGAAGATATGAAAATTGTAACTATACTGTTAGGGCAAAAATCAGGTTTCACTAAATATCCCAAACCATTACTTAGATCATTATAAGACAAAAGAACTAAAAATATAAAGAAAGCTGACCCCCGTGAAGTTGGCCCCCCGAAATTCAAATTTTTTTAAATATCTTTTTGCATACGTTTGTACGTCGTTCATACTGTTTGTACATTTCATATTGTCGTTTGTACCCTCTTCGTTGCCCGGCTCTGGAAAAATCAAAATTTCGTGTCATCCCCCCGAAATGCAAATTTCTCCAATTTTCTTTTTGCATACGTTTGTACGTCGTTTGTACTGTTTGTACATTTCATATTGTCGTTTGTACCCTCTTGATTGCCCGGCTATGGGAAAATCAAAATTTCATTCCATCCGCCCGAAATTCAAATTTCTTCAATTTTCTTCTTGCATACGTTTGTACTGTTTGTACATTTAATATTGTCGTTTGTACCCTCTTGGTTGCCCAGCTATGGAAAAATCAAAATATCGTGTCATCCCCCCGAAATGAAAATTTCTCCAATTTTCTTTTTGCATACGTTTGTACGTCGTTTGCACTGTTTGTACATTTCATATTGCCGTTTGAACCCTCTTGATTGCCCGGCTATGGGACAATCACAATTTCGTGCCATTCGCCCGAAATTCAAATTTTTTCAATTTTCTTTTTGCATACGTTTGTACGTCGTCTGTACTGTTTGTACATTTCATATTGTCGTTTGTACCCTCTTGGTTGCCCGGCTATGGAAAAATCAAAATTTCGTGTCAGCCCCCCGAAATTCAAATTTCTCAAATTTTCTCTTTGCATACGTTTGTACGTCGTTTGTAATGTCTGTACATTTAATATTTTTCGTTTGTACCCTCTTGGTTGCCCGGCTGTGGAAAAATCAAAATTTCATGCCATCCGCCCGAAATTCAAATTTCTTCAATCTTCTTTTTGCATGCGTTTGTACGTCGTCTGTCGAAATCAATTTTTCCCCTAATTTTGTAACGAGGAGGGTGCAAACGAAAATATCGGATGTACAAACAGTACAAACGACGTACAAACGTATGCGAAAAGAAATTTAAAAAATTTGAAATTCGGGGGGCCAACTTCACGGGGAGATTTAGATTCATACGCATGACTCCTATGGACCAAACTGTATATGTATCATCAAATTTTGTTGCACAGATGCATGACGTTGCCGATACAGAACGATAACGTTGCCGATACTAAAGAAGTGTAAGGTTGCAGGTAACGCGATCAAAGTAACGTATTACTGTCGAGCAATGATTACAGTCAAGAAATTAGTTCTAAAGTCCAAACAGAAAAAATATTTAATTGATATTATTATGAAAAATTATTTTTTGTATCAATGGATCTAACTATGTTAAAAATAATTAATTATCAAAATTTATGGCAAAAAACGAATGTTTGAGAATGAGGGAAGTCAAAAAAATTTAGAAATAAAATATAAAAAGACACGCAAGGTATTTTTCGGGTCGCTACATTTATACTTGGGAACTAAGACATCAATGTATAAATAAAAAAGAACCTAAAGTACTTTGTACAACTACGTTGCCAATTTGAAGCAGAGGGGTCGGGCCAAAAACTGCGTTTGGTAACAGGAGGGGGGGGGGGCATTCAATGTCACGTTATGAACTTACATAACATTCAATACATTTCCTGCTGATGAACTTGACAAAGTTTGCTATTTTTGCGAAACATAGCCCTGCAACATTACTACTCAATAATAACTTCATGAGTTACCCCTATAACCCTCTTATTTCCCTTCTTAAAGAACCCTTTTTTCCTCTCTTTTCATAAGAAACTTCCTCTTTTTCTCGTTCATTTTGCTTAAATGCAAACTGAATTAACAGAACCAAATATGAGAATGCTTCATGATTGAAAAATGGACTATTTAATGGAAATTTAACCATTTCGGTAGAAAATTATCATTTTGGTAAGAAATCAACTGTTTTGTAGATAAATCGTATTTTTGCTTTAAAATTCAAACATTTTTTGTATAATACTCTTTTTTGGTAGAAAATTATTCTTCTTCATAGAAAATTCAACTTTTTGGTTCAAAATTTAACTATCTGATTACAAATTGTATCTTTCTTGATTGAAAATTCTACTGCTTGATTGAAAGTTGTGCTACTTTGTTCAAAATGGAATTTTTTCAAGATAAATCTCTGTAGTTGAAAATTTAACGTTTATGTTAAAAATTTATCATTTTTGTCAATAATTAACTTTTTTACCTGAAAATTCGACTATTTCATTTTTTTTCAATTTATCCTTCATAAGTTGAAAGTTTAAATATTTGAAAGAAAAATCCTCTTTTTTTGATAAAAATTCGACTTGTGGGTTACAAAATTAATCTTTTTTATTCAAAATTTATATTTATATTTATATTTTTTAGTGAAAAATTCAACTGCTTGGTTTAAAATGCATCTTTATTATAAGGCTGGCAATGCAAATATCTGATTAAAACTTAATTTTGTTGTTGTTGAAAATTCGTCTTTGTGGGTTAAAAATTTATCTCTTTTGGTAGAACGCTCTCTTTTCTCTCTTAAAAAGTTTTCGAGATCTTGGCACATAAGAGCACTAGATATAAACTTTCTCTCAGGGTTGAGGTGATCAAAGGCTTGATCCGAAAATCAGAATATTATACCACTTCTCACGTTCTTCCACATCTAGTTTCCCCCACCCCTAATACAATTTAAGATAAAGCTTGTTTTTCAAAAAACAGGGATGCTGCAAAATACAAAATTTCAAAATTTTCTTAATTTCCCAAACTTATAAATTTTTCTTTCCGGTTAAATTTTCGGCCAAAGTTATTCGACAACTATTATATTATACCTTCTACACAATGTTATTCATATTAAAGCAAACAAATAAATTTTCAATTATTCAGATTAATTTTCTGCCAAAAAGATAAATTTTTAAAGAAGTAGTTTAATTTGTTGCCAAAGAAATGAATTTTTATCTAAAATGACGAATCTTTAACCAAACAAATAAATTTGCATATAAGAGATTAGTTTTACACCAAAAAAGACGATATTTTAACCAAATACGTGAATTTTCAATTAAAAAAGATAAAGTCTTAACCAAAAATTGAATAGTTAAATTTTTGTACAAACAAATTTTTAACCAATTAAAAACTAATTTTGAAACAAAAAAAAGGTTTTTAAATTAAAACGATAAATCATCAACTAAACAAATGAATTTTTAACAACGTAGTTCCACTTTCAACTAAGTAGTTGAATTTTTAACAAAAAATTTAATAGTTTTTACTTTAACAGCAACAAAAAGAAATTTATCCGACAATTAAAAGATATATTTTCGATAAAACTGTTTAACTTTTAATCACAAAGGTTTACTTTTCAGCTTTAAATAAAATTGTTCAATTTTCAACAAGAAAATACATTTTTACGTTGATACCTTAAGTTTATAAGTTATACAAATACCTTTCTCGAGGTAAATATTTTTGTTAGGCGAATTGAGTATTCACTGTACAATATATTAATTATTTTAAATACTTTTTGGAACTTCCAATTTTTTATGCAGCTCGATGTTTTCCTTTCTCGTTAAATATTAGTAAAATTGCATACGTGTTTAGTTTTCCAATCTGAATTTTAGTCACAATAAAACTACCCTCAAAAACTATGAACAAAATTAGGTTCGCGCAGTAAAAATCGCAATTTTTAAATTCTCATCCAGAGAAGGTATTAGATTTGTGTAAAATTTGATCCCCCCGGTTTTTGTGAAATATCCACGTTTTGAGACCCTCTGAACCCGAAAAACAGTTTTTTACGAATGTTTCTGTCTGTATGTCTGTATGTATGTATGTCTGTGAGCACGATAACTTTCGAAAAAATCAACAGATTGGATTGGCCTTTGGTATACTCTTTTAGTGTCCTCAATTGCGGGAAAACTCTGATGGACAAAGTAAGTAACGAGATAATCCGTAAGGAATGTGGTGCGGAAAAAACGCTAGTTGACACATGGGAAAGAAATCGGTTAAGATGGTTCGGGCATGTTGAGA
>JAAAKG020134554.1:0-13804 GCA_010014905.2 Druon quercuslanigerum | reverse complement strand
GGGGGTATTTTTCCCGGTCCTGCTGGTATTTTAGTATTATTATTTTTAGGTGGATCAGTGATTACTTTTATTTTAGGTTGCGCGGAGCTAATTACTGACGTTCTCGACGTCCTACTGCTTCTTTTGATTGAAGTGACCGAGGATTGGCCACTGTTATCGCTTTCCGAAGCTTTATATCTTCCGTTTCCATCTTGGAGATGGCTACTTCGCTGGGGGTGCTACGTCCTTTGGGACCGGAAACTGGTTTTGAGCTCTGTGACATGGCTGTCACAGAGCGCAAAGCGCAAAGTACTTCGAACAGTAGATTTGATGCGTCTTATAGACCAGAATCTATCAATCTTTCATAAGCATCTCATCAACTTTCGAATACGTCTCAATCAGTCTATCTCAATCAATGCAATTCATCAATCTCCTATCGATCAATGAACGAGCTAACGAGCATCTGTCAATCTGGGTCGATGTTGCTGGAACGCGAATATTTAAGCTTGATGTCCTGTGGCGCGCGAGAACACTCGCCAGAACGTCCCCACTCCGTGAGGTTGGAGCTTAGAGGGGATACAGTTTCGCGAGTTTATCCCTACCCTGCAGTTTTTGGGGACCCGCGCGCCAATATGGTAATTGCACGCGGGTAATCGTATCTGGCGCGTGTTGTCTCTATTCTCCGTCTCTTCTGCGTTACAATTTTCTTAGAAACTAAATAAGTTAAAGCTTATTTGATTCTAGCTGTCACTTTGGCATCACACTATCAAACCCTGATACAAAACAATACTAATATCCTAAAAAGGGTATAATAAAAATATGCATAGTGGTATATAAAATATATAGTAATGAATATAATAAAATTAAGTATAATTTAATAATACGAATAGCCCTTTACTGTAATCGTGAGTTTCTCTGGTAACTACTTAACCATGTGCTGACCAAAGCAAGCTCGTCAAGGCGAGAGTTGGAAAACTTGAATATTTTGAGAGTGAAAATTCCAATCTTTGGTTCACAATATTCATAGTTTATCTGCTCTCACTTTTTATACGTTAGGATATATATCAACTATATATCTTTGATAATATCTAAAATTATTTTAAGTTTGTTAGTCAAAACGGATGAACTAAATTTATTTCCTAACTTAAAAATATTATTAGTTTCATTAGGAATCATGACATGACTAAAATTTGTAATCCAAGGATCCTTAAAATCAGAAATAATTGTATCTTTATGTTAATTTACAATTGAAGGTATTTGAGGAATAAATCGTGAATTTATTTTGGCATTGATTAATAAAGTTTTGTTTAAAAAATTCTGAATGGATGTTTAAATCTTTCATTTCGTCTTTAATTAGGGGACGTTTCAGAAAATCTGACATGGCATTACCATGATTTTTTGCGCTTCGGCTAAAAAAATTTTAATTTATAACAGTCTTAGTAGCATTAGTATTATTCTTTGGTAATAATTGTAAATTCGAAAATTACCCAGACATATTTCTCTAGTTTTAAACTGGTTAATCTTCTTGTTCAAAATTGATGAACTTTTTTACATCTGTTAAAGAATTTGGATAATTATTTTTGATTTCGTTAGGATAAATATTGTTGAAAATTGAATATAAAATAAAAAACAGTTAAAAATCGTTTAAAATATTAATACTCGATCCATCATAATTTGCATTAGTGGATGAACTTTTTTTGCCAAAAAAAGGGAAAACCATCCATACTTAGTTTGAAGGAAATTAAAGAAAAAAAATATTGTATAAAAAGTAACATAAAGCTTTTAGCAGAATTGAATACTGTTCGAAAACTTTCAAACTTATGTTTAATTCAGGAATACCATTTTAAAAATATTTTTAGAAAAATAATTGCTTAAGCAAATTATATTTGTTAAAAAAAGTAAAAAATGGTTAACATATTTTTCCGTACACTATAAATTTAGAACAATAATTGAATGTATTTTATTTTATTTTATAAAATTATAAAAAAACTGCTTATGCCATTAAAATTGTTTAAAAACTACAGATTTATTAAAGATTGTACGAAATGTATCAAAATTTTGTAATTATTAAAAAAAAGTAGCATAGGATACCAATTCAGAAAAAGCTGAACACCTCTGAATAAATATTTTAGAAATTATGTAAATAAACATGAATTACTAAAAATTAACAATAATAAATAAAAATGGGGGTTAAAAATAAAAGTTATAGTATGGTTTTATTTCGCAGATACTCCTCTTCTCAAACAATTTTGTTTGAAATGCAACTCATTTTGTTCCAAGTTTAACCCTCTTTTGATTAAAAATCCGAACAATTTATTTAAAAAGTATAATATTTTTTTCTTAATTCTTATAATAATTTTCTTAAAAATACAAATATTTGCTTTAAACTTCATTTTTCTTGATTAAAACTAAACTATTTTGTTGAACTATCATTCTCTTGTGATAGAAAGTTAATTTTTTAAATTTATTTTCAAATAATACTTTAGAGTTTCATAGTCAATTATTTTGTTAAAAATTCAATTTTGTAAATAAATATTTTTAAAATCGACTTGCTTTATTAGATTAAGGATACCCTAAATCATAACTCCTACAAATTTTAATGAAAATTTGCGACATTACACACCATCTCTTCACTTCACGCGTCCCGAGAGTCCTTTTATCGCCTTCCTAAACTCACTTAGCGCCCTCTCGCGGTGAGCGTCAATTTAGTTCAAATTCAAATCTAGACATCTTCCCACTTTGAGCATGTTGCTCAACTCATTCAGAAAATATTTATTTTATCGTGACAATATTCATAGTATTTAGACATCATAATTTTAAAATTTGAAGAATACATAATAAAAAACGCATAAGAAAAACAATACAAATGCAAAATTACTAATTATAGAATGTCGGTTTTATGATTAATCGACCACTCCGGGTCCGTATCTCTTTTTCCTCTTCAATTCCTTATCCTTAGGCGATACTGTGTTTTCCGTTCTTTTGCTATTGATTTTTTCGCGTAAGGCCTTAGATTCCTCTAAGTTATCGTTTGGAATCTCTAGGGGGTAGATTCTCTTTATGGGTCTTCTAAATCGACCATCTTTAGTTTTTTATATAGCAACACGGACTACACCATCTCGACCAAGGATAAGTTGTTCTATTCGAGCTAACGGTCAGTCAATGCGCTTGCGATTATCGTCTCCGATGAGAACTACATCTCCTTTTTTGACTTTTAGTGATTCTTTTACATTACCTTTCGAGATTAACTGACTCAAGTATTCGTTGCGAAACCTGATTCTTAAGTGTTTCATCAATTGTTGCTGACGCTTTAAACTATCATTTAAATCTATTTCATTGAGTACATTGATATCGGGAGTTTCCGTTTCCTTAATGTCATATAAAAACATTGTCGGAGTAAGAGCCATAAAATCACTCGGTTCTTCCAAAACGCAGGTTAGTGGTCGCGAATTAGGCGTGTGCTCACAGTCGCACAGAATGGTGTACATTTCCTCGTGAGTGACACATGCTTTATCGAGAAACTTACGTAAAATAGCATTTAGCATCCTGATTAATCGCTCCCACCAACCTCCCCACCATTCCGCACTCGGAGGAATAAAACGCCAGTCAATTCGCTTCACAGAGCAGAATTTAGCAATTGTATGCTAATTCAAAGACTAAAACGCATTATCAGCGCCGACAAAGTTCGTCCCCATTATCACTGTAGACAATGGAGAGTCTTCCCCGGCGTCCAATAAAGCAACGAAAATTATCTAAAAATGCTATAGTGGCCATTGACACCAGAACTTCTAGGTGAACGACTCGATATATTGCGAACGTGAACAAGCAGATTCAAACCTTTTTCTTTCCGCTTAAGAACACTGGCCCAGCAAAATCAATCCCAATTACTTCAAATGCCGCTGCATCTTTCACTCGATGGACAGGTAAAGGGGCTGGATCCGCTTTCATTTTCTTAGCGGCGAATTTCTTGCATACAACGCATTTCGATACCACAGATCGTACAGTCTTTCGCATAGATAGGATCCGAAACTTCTCTCGTAAATGACATTAAAGTTTGTGCGCCAGCATGACACATATTTTCATGAGTTTCTTGGATCAGTAATTGGACATACAAACGTTAGCAAATATTTGACCTTACAACCTCTTCAAAAACTTAAGTTCTGTCTGAAAAATCTCTTGACAGGTTAATCGATTACCAGTGTACTTCTTAATTTTTAGTTTAAAGTACTTAAATCTCAGCATAATCGCGAAGAATCTTGTAATCTTATTATAAGAAGAAAATTTTTCCCAATACGTTTAATCCGTTTTCTCATCTGCGTTTAAAAATGAAATTTGCGCTGACCTCTTTAGCTCACCACTTACCTCATTCTCGTAAACTTTACCAGTTAGTATCGGCCAGTTATCACTAGTCTCGCGAAGCCAATCGGGCCCCTCCCACCAGCGCGAATCGAGCAGTTGCTTTGTCTCACAAACACGAGCAGGAAGATCCGCTATATTTAATTCGCCCGGCCAATACAGTCGTTGAATCTGTCCAGTAATAATGTAAGGCTTTCATGATTTCGTGATTTTGTCGACTACCAATGCACGCAGCTAAAAGTTCCAAACGCGGGTTACACATATTCTCTCGAGCGACTCGCGATTTGGCAGCCAGTAGTTTTAATTCAACAGTTTCTTGTTTCTCTACCCGTAAAAACGTGACTGCAGAATATGCTAACTTACTAGCGTCACAAAAGGTATGTAAAGTAAAAAGTCGCGACCTAAACTTACTCGAAATTTTAATTTCGTGCAGATAATTCAACTGATTTTGCCATTGCAAAAACTCCTTCCTGACTGTTTCGTCAACGGGAACATCCCAATCGTTTTTATTTTTATGTAACCTCTGTAATATTAATTTAGGAAGTAACGTCACGGGACAGGTGAAACCTATGGGATCAAAAACTTCATGTGCCGCCGAGGGGATTGACCGTTTAGTGATTACTTTATCACACTTTTGTTTTAAAACGGACGGATAATTAGAAATTGTATCGTGTTCTTTATCAAAAGAAATTTCGAGCACTAGTGTGGTGTCTTTTCCGCTAAAATCAAGGGTAAACTCCCACCCTTTTAAATCAAAACCACCCTCTCTGATTAGATCTTTAGATACCGAGATAAAATTATCTAATTCCCTTGTGAATTCTACGCTTGTAGTGCAATTGTCTACGTTAAACGATTTAGACAATTTCTCGACAATTTCTTCAAACCAGTGACTGTAATATTACTCAGTAACAGCTTGTGCTATATTTAAAAATGATGCTCTACAACTGCTCCCAATATAAAAGGACTGCACGTAAAAAAGCTTTGCGAATATCCGCTATTAACGCAATATCGTCTTCTCGGAATCGTAATAGGGACGCTGGTACTAACACGATTAAATTTGGACCTTTTTCGAGACATTGATTTAAAGAAGGAAAACCCTTTTCACTAGCAGATGCATCAAAAACTGGTCTAATTTTCGTGGTACTCTCTGGCTTGACAACATGACAATGAGGCAAATAATGAGAAAAAAGATTTAGCTCATTTTCCGGCACAAGCTCAATAATCCTTTCTTGAACCCATTCTTTAAACATCATATCGTATTTTTTAAAAAGACCGTCTTTTTCTAATTTTTTCACGGTACTACCTAACCTTGTTCGCGTCAAATCAAAGTTACTTGATATCGGTGCATGATCTTTAATCCAAGGCAAATCAACGGATTAACAGTTAGAATTATTTTAAGAAACTGTTTTCAAAAGGTTCTCTTTTACAATTGCTTCCTGTAAACTCCGATTCAAATTTTCTTTGGGATCTTTTATACCTAATACATCCGAATTCCACAGTTCAGAAACTTTTGCATCGGAGGCAATCATTGAAACGGCCGTCGTCACACTATCTGCATAACAGTGACACTATTCGATAAATCGTGATTTTTACCTGTCGTGATTTTTACCTGTCGTGATTTTACCGGCGTTGTCACGCAATTCCTCAACCCATTCCATTTTCTTTACGCTTGGAATATCTGCACAAATAACGTCTTTACTCATAGCTCGAAAATTGCATGCATGATCGCCCTCAATGCTCTTCATACGAACCAAGTAAATATCATGTGGCTGGCTCTGCGTTTTTATACCGCCAAATAAGGAATGAGCAATCTCTACTTTTCCGGTCGGTTCATAACATAAAAAATGTACAACACTAGATTTAATATAGGATCGTTCAGAACTGCCATCAGTTACTGCTCGAGCATACTTTACTTTAGAATCAGAGTACAACAAAACGCGTATAGTTTGTAAATAAACATCTGGTAGACTACTTCCTTTTTGATCTCCGCTTTCAAAAATTAGATAAGCTTCGTCAAGCGGTCCGTCGTTTCAGCGCCGTCTGCAGAGGTAGCGTTGCTAATGGCAGAGCGTTGCCACGTCCGTAGAATTTCCTCAGGAAGCGAAGATTCGACCAAAGGATAAAGCATTGTGGCACAATTGTTCGTAGTCACACATGGAGAGCAATTCTGTAGAGGACAGATTTTCTTACAGGGCCCCTTGATTTGTATACCTTCTCCAACTCGTTCCAGGCTTCTTTCGACGTAACGGCCTTTCGTACGTGAACAAGTTCTTTTGTAGACACACCCAGAATAGTTAATGCAATGGCCTTTTCGTCTATTGTCATCCATTCTGCGATTTTTGTTTCTTTAACAGGTTTCTTAATTGTTCCGGTTACGTATCCCCAAAGTCCATTATAAACGAGAACACTTCGCATTTGGAGCTTCCATGTTTCATAATTTTCAGCAGTTATTTTTTCTATATGTTGAGTGCCCCCTGCTGATTGCATTTTGATTGACGACACTCACGACCACAACCCTGTTTTTTTTATGTAAGTGCACTTCACTAGACACTCTGAGCTAACAGACTGCGCCCATAACCTGATGGTTTTGTAATTAGTTTATTAAATCAAAAAGTATATTTTTACGCATATAGCAAAATAATAGAAGATATAAAGATAGAGAAAAACACCATCTATGATGTAAAAGTAAACGCGACGCTAAAGCAAGTGAGGATGAGGGACGAAAAGGAACTACTTTTTGCGGAGTAATACATTAAGCAGTATATACAAAAATCAGACCTATATACGAGCTATCAAATAGTTCTATCTGAAGTGAACATGAATTAGATGTAATAAAATAATATCATTTCAACAATAACTTTCTAAAAATGTTCTTTTTAGTTGATACTTGGAGTAAATTTATCTTTTAGGGTTAGCCACCTGCCCTCGCAATATGGGTCACATCCGAGCGGGGGCACGCAGACCATGCTTATTCTGCTACGGCCTTTGGTACAAATTATGTTAAGTTAATGTCCAACACATCCTCTCCAAAGAATATAAGCAACCACGCTGGCAGCTAAAAGTCCTACTAAAACTCAATCCAAATTAGAAGTCTTAGCATCAGAAACGCTGTGAGTGACATCCGCGCCTGAAGAATAAAGGTCAGACGAAACTTTGAATCCTAGTAGCATATTAAGGTGATCAATAAGTATTGAGGTATGACAAGAAGAGCAGGAACAGGTTGGTACACAGCAGACAAAAGGCGTCCCATTTGCTTCTAGAAGTCTCTCTTTAGGACTTGAGGGTTCAGGATTCATCAGGATGGTCTCAATTTCGATTGGAAAATATAATAAAAAAGGGAAAACAGACAAAATCTATTTTTAACCTCAATCTATTTTAAATAATTAACCCAACTCTTGGTAAATCGCGCATCTTCTGGATTGGCGGGAATAAAATAACGAAATTCTTTAAAAAGAAAAAAAATACGAAATAGACTGAATCTTGAAATTTTAGGAACTTGTGACTTGCAAAAAGTTTTCTAAGGTCGCAACTCAAAATATGAATACTTTTTCCTCAAGGATAGGGAAGTTCTGAGGTACTGTAGAAAAACCTTAACATTTGCTTGGTTTTCTGGATTTGGATTCAGCGGCTCAAAATCCATACGCGTAGTCTAGTCACATGTATAGTTAAGACTAACCGTTTGTAAGCCTGTGTTATCAATTAATGAAATGAATCAATTTCAGGTTCTTTGCTTTTGAAAGTTTTGAATTAAAAATTGCAAGAGAATTTAATTTTACAATACGTACAGAGCACAAAATATACATGGCACAACTCAAAGAAAAAAATAGGAATGAAACCAAACACTTTTTTTTATTATTTACATTAATCTTCTTGTTAGAAATTTGTAAAAGAAACCATAACCATACCATCTATCCCTACCGTCTGCAGCCGGATTTTTATTAGAGGCGCTCGAATTTGCTCAGACATTTGGCTAATGGAAAGGAAAACTGCAGAAAACCTTTCTCAAGCGCAGCTGGTTACTGAAGAAATTACTCATATTCCCCATCAAAACCAAATGAGATCTCCAGTGCACGCTTGTTTATCGCCTGGTTGGGTCTAATATTCGTTACGTCTCCCTCGTCCAACTTTACTTTTCGGAATTCATTTACCTGCAAGGAAGCATTTACATATAAAATAATAATAACAAACAAAATTCGCAACTTATGTGCATACATAATTCAAGAAAAATAGATTCTTACAAGATTCTTATCAATGGAAACACCATCATCATCTACGAACCAAGTCACAGATTCCGTGCAAGGTGGATAATCCAAGGAACCTTCATAACATACAAATGGTACCACTATATCATCGATAGCTTTATTTAAGGTAAACGGGGTTATCTCTGTTGCTGCATTTTTGGATCGCACCTTATGTAAATTTTTTTCCAGGTTGTTAAACACTTTTAAGGGAACGTCATACTCAGACTGAAATTTAAAAAGAATGTATCAATGATATAGGATTTTGCGTAAAGACAAACACTTGTAGAAAATTCTTACAAAATAGATATATAAAACTAAAACCATTTTTATGGGAACATGCAAATAAAGTTAATATATTACAGGAAATATTACACAAAAATACAACCCTCCCCATTTTATTTGGATGAATTTGGCCCTTTTTGCAGATCGTTATATCGCTATATTTTCTATATTGTTATATTCATTGCTTCTATGGTTAAGGCGCTTCCTCAGGCTTGAAAATTAGCCCATGTATTATCCTACAAAGCTTTTCTTCTAAAATTATGAATTGTTTGATATCATATTTAAACCAAAATATTTGCAACCAAAAAATCTGCAATTATAGGCATTGATCATTTTTCTCTCTCTCTTGTTTAAGATTTATTTTAAATACAACTGCTTGCTTTGCATTGAATGTGTTGTTACTCAGAATTGATGCACTACTTTGTTTCAAACTAGATAGTTACATTTTTAACAAAACAAATTAATTATTATCAACTATACGGGAGAAGGTGAAAACATGAATTTTCAAAAAAAAAACAGTCCCACTTTCAACCAAATAGTTAAATATTCAATCAAAAAGATGATAAGTTAACCAAGAAATTTGTTTGTTACACACAAAAAAAAGAAATGTAAAATATTAGAAAGTACCAAAAAGTCAAGCGTCCTCGCGTTTCTATTATGGAATATTAAAAATATAATCAATTTTCAAATCCATAATGACAAATTTTACAATATTAAAATTTTAATTAAATGTTAAATGGACTTTAATAATTGATTAAATTATTATATCTAAGAGATATACAAAAAAATAAATAAATTATAATTATTACAATCTTTTTATACCATTGCCAATATTTTTCCCCTTCGCATGCGATAGCGCATTTCAAACAGTCAGAGTAGTTGAAAGGAGTATCAATTTAAAAAAATATTTTTATTTTAAAACGAAAATGCAATTATAATTCCTTTGAATTTTAATTGATCGATTTTTTAAGTTTTTAATTTTTCTTATTTCCTAAATTTTATTCTGAAATAATTTTATTTACAGATTCTCAATTTGAAAAAAAATCCTTAAATTTTGAACGCCTTTAATTTCCTGAAATTCCTATAAACTCTTGTCGTTGTAAATTCTTCTGAATGTAATTTTTTGTAAATTAAAGCCCCACTAAAATACAAAAACAAATTTTTTAAAGGTACAAAATTCGGCCGAATAATTGGCAAAACACAGAATTGTTAGTACTGTTTTTTAATACTTTAACTTTGTAAAATCTTGTATTGTCTGGTAACGATTTGCCATTTTCAAAAATAGATTTCAAAGAACTTCAGATATTTTATATTTTTAAAAGAGTTTAGGAAATTTTCCATTGAAAGGAAGAATTAAAAATATTTTAGAGCTTTTTTAAATACAAAACAAATTTTTAAAAGTTTAATCAGTTTTAAAGTATTAAGAAGATTTTGCCAATTTTGCTTAATTTAGCTTTTTTCCGGCTGTGACCTGCCAGGAATTTCCATAGATGAATTCTTATTAAGTAACCGGAACATTCTTAATTCTTTGGAATTCATTAGAATTCTTTGGAGTTAACTTGAATTTTCCTTCTTTTGTTTTGAACAAACTAAATTCAATAAATTCTTGTATATTTTTGTATTTCTTTTGATTTATTAATCTTTTTTGTTCAGCTCGAATTTTAATAATTTTTATCTATTTATTTTCATTATCCTCAAATTCCTTTAAATTCATTCCATATGAATCCAATACTTTTAAAAACTTTCAAATTCAGCAAAAGATTATTCACATTATTGCTGCGCATTAGTCACTTCTTATCCCTTTTTGTATTAGAAATTAATAATTTTGGTGAACTTTTTCAGACTAAATAGGACACCTATTCCAGCAAAAATAATGCTGTGATAGACCTGGCTATAATAAATTGAAAAACCTACTTAACAAAATTATGAAGAACAGTTAAAAAGAAACAAGCAACGTAAAATTTGTAAAATTTAAGGTGGAAACAATTCCTTTGTAAAAAATATTTGTGTAGTATTTCTTGCAAATAATAAATAACGACTTATTAAAAGAAAATATTTTAACTAATTAATGTGCACTTCTTACCCTCATCACCACTCGATATGCGGCAAGACCGTCCTTTTGGGATTGAGCTTTCTCGAACGATTTCAAATCTGCTCTATAGAAAAACATGTGCATCTCCATGTCTACATTGCTAAAAAAATTAATATACTCAAATTAAAATCGAACATTTTTTTAGAGTTAGCGACGATAAAAATATAAAGAGTGCACTTTTAACTTACTAATGCTCTTCGTCCATCTTAACAGTCCACTTTTCATTCGTGCGGTTAAAATAAATATTATTATCATTAATAATATTTTTAGGAATATTTTCTCTGATTACTAACTAAAATTTAGGTAAGTTAAATCGACCATTACTGGGAGAACGTAAACAGTATGTCGCATACTGGGATAATCTAAATAGTATGTCTTATACTGGGACAACCATAAACATCATTGAGTATGTATCCTAAATCATAAAAGTAAAATTTTTCTAGTATTTTAAAACTACTTTTGAATTTTTTTAAAACTTCTTATTTTTGTTCTGAAACGTACTGCATTTACTAAAAAATAATTTAAAAAGCTCCTCAAGATCTATGATTAAACTGCTGCAAAATTCGCCTTTTTTTGCATTTCAAAAATAAAAAACGTTTTCTTGAGATTCCTAGGAAAATATAAAATGACTTATTTTAGAAAGTAAATTTTAAGAAAATATTTAAAAAGATTTGAAAAGGTTTCCAAAATCGTCAAAAATGAATCTGGATGATTTTAAGGGAATATTTTTTAATTTTTTAGGTTTTACAACAAATAGTTTAAAATTATAAGTTTCAAGCTCCACACTTGCAATCTAATTAATTTTTTTTATAAATAAAAATTAGTGAGTATGCAGTAAATTTTAATATCATAGATTGATATTAAATATGATAAATGTTAATATGATTTATATTATGAATTTACTTTTTAAATAAATTAGGTAAATTAACTATTTTTTTGAAAACTTATATTTTCAATTTGAAAATATAAATGCTTTCAAGAAAACTCTTCTTTTTGACTTAAAAGTTTATCAGTTTGGTTAAATTTTTTTTCTTTCTTGATTAAAAAATCTTTTCGTCGATATTTCAACAAAAAAATGTTTTAGTTATAAATTAAAAACAATTAAGATCATATTAAATTAAATGAATTTTTACCGAAAAAGTTTGAATTGTAACCAAATAGACACAATTTTTACCAATATAGACAAAAATATAGACAAAAAGACAAATATTTTAACCAAATTGTTGAATTTTCAACTATAATAATTATAATTAAGTTTAATAATATAATAGTATAATAATAATAAGTATATAATAAGTATAATTCTCCAACCCAAAATTATTAAATTCTCAAGCCAAAAACAAGAGTTTTCTACAAAATAGTTATATTTTTAACTCTAAAATATAAAGTTTCAAAAAAAAGGTAATTTATAACCAAAGACTGGAATTTTCAAGAAAAATGATGAATTTTTTACAAAGTAGTACAATTTTTAACAGAGTAGTGAAATTATTGTAAAAAAAAAATTTTATCAATTAATGTAATAGTTTATATTTTAACCAAAAAAGATTTTGAAACAAATAAAAAGCAGTTGAATTAAAAAAAAAGTGAACGAAGTCTTAACAAAATTGTTCAAGTCTCAACCTTAACCTAACCAAATAATTCAATTTGCAACCAAAAAATAATTTCAATTTAAGGTGGTCACTGGGACGGGAAAACCGGGAAATAACCAGAAATTTTTATAGACCGGGAAAACCCGGGAAACTACCGAGAATTTATTTCTTGACCGGGAATTTTACAAATTTTCAAAAGAAAAATCAGTCGATGTAAACAGTTTTTAAAATAATTAGTTCAATTGATACCTTTTTAAATAATATTATCATTCAGTTTACAATGCGTAATTTAAAAATCTTTTACTTTAAAAATTCTTTTTCATTTTTAAGAATTTTTAAGTGCAATCTTGAACATTTACACAATAAAAAATTAAAAGCGTTTGAGGTTTCAACAATTTCGATAAAAGATAGTATTCTTTAAAGCTTTTCACAATGCTTAAAAAGTTAAATTGTTATTTCCAAACTCAAATTTTAAGGAAATATTTTTAAATTCTCTGGATTTTTGAGAAGTTTTAGGACAAATTTTATTAATTTTTAAAGTTGCTTAGAAGTTCTGAAAAAGTTTCAAAAATAATTTTTATTAGAAGAAATTTAAAACAACTTCTAGATTTCTCAAGATTTTGAAATAAAATTTTTAAGCTTTTCGAGGATGCTAAAACTATATAAAATAAAAATCATTTAACTTCTAATTGAAGAATTTGTTAGCATGAAAAAATTGATTTTTAATGTTTCTAGACTAAAATGACTTCGTAATATAATTTTGAAATTTTTTAGAGTTCATTGATTGATTCTTTAATTAAGAGTATTAAAAATTTAAACTTGAATTTATATTTTTGGAACCTAATATACATTTATGAACTCTATAATTTTTGAATGTTAACAATTATGAATTTTGCTGTTTATCTGTATTTTATGTGGCACTATTTTATGTGACAACATTTTTGAATTGAAAAAGTTTTAAACTTAAATTTTAAAACTTTAAAATTCAAAAGTTCCACTTTAAATGCTTTAATTGGTTTTTTTTATTATTTTAAATGGAAAAATGTTCAGAATATTATTCGATTCCTTAAATTTTAGTGTACGGGAAAAATATTAAAGAAACGGGAAAAAACCGGGAATTTTTTTCTTTGATTAAAACGGTCATCCTAAAATTGTTTGAAGACTTTTTTCAATTTATGTATTAATTTTAATTAAGATGAATTCTAAATCAAAATTTACAACCAACCAGTTGAATTTTCAAGTAAATTTAGTATTAATCTTAATAA
>JAAAKG020134553.1:0-13804 GCA_010014905.2 Druon quercuslanigerum | reverse complement strand
ATATTATATTATATTATATTATATTATATTATATTATATTATATTATATTATATTATATTATATTATATATTATTATATTCTTGACTGAAAACATTTAGTCGGGTGAACCCGGTTATATATCATAGCCACGGACTAAGTCAAGTGACTGATGAAATCAGGATGTTATTAGTTAATCTAATACGACGCTTGAAACCTCCTGTAATGATGCTGTAGGTATACAATTGCGAGCGACCGCTAGCTTTGCAGGTGACAACAGTCACCCCTGGATGCTTTCTTAGAGCTACCATCTACCCTTCTACAGTTTTTATCCGCTTGCTTCCTGATGGTCCAGAAAGTTTCTTACAATGCGACCGGTGTTTAATAAAACCACCTGTTGAGCTGTTTCCAATACCCTACTGACTCCTAAATGTTTATGATGTTCAGTGCATCTTGCGTGTACAATGCCTGTAGCTGAAATCACAATGGGATTAATAGATGCATGATCCGTTTGGATTGTAACATCCGAATATAAGATGTAATCTTCGCTTTATAAAACGGGCATCGGAATGTAGCTATAGAAAGGCGTCCACTCTTTTAAGAGTCCTAGGTTAAGGGCAAGTTGTTGATGTATAAGGCCCGCTACATCATTATGTCAGTGCGTATATTATCTTTGAGTCATTACGCGACAGCAATCAATAATGTGCTCTATGGATTCGTTAGTATCCCCATATAATCGGCACCGGTCAACCACGTCTTGATGTAACACATGTTTGCGATAGTTCCTAGTGTTGATAACCTTGTCCTGTATCGCAATGACAAATCCTTCTGTCTCGGGATACAGATGACCCTTTCTTAGACAAATATTGGATACCTCACTATCCACTTCTTGTTGATCTAACATTTTGGGGTGCTCGCCGTGGATAGCCTCCATTCTCCATTGTACTTCTAATTCCTTCATGGTTTCTGCCCTGTATAACTTGTGCCTCACACAGTTTTTTGACATCTACAAAACCCCTGTCGTGGTAGAACTACCCTTTCAGTCGCTGAATTTTTGAGGTGCATTCAGTGCTTTGTCATTTCTACGCGGACGATTCTGTTTAATTTTTCAAGGTCGTTGTTAGGCTATTTCAGAAGCCCGAGGAAGAACGTGAGGACAGGGATGGCATATGAATTGATTGCCCTGATTTTGTTTGCCGAGTTGAGAAAACTCTTCATAATCAATCTGAGTCTCGTAGTAAAGGCAGTCGTCAGGCTTGTTTCAACTATCGTATGCTGAATACCCTTAGTTTCAAGAATACCCAAATATTTATATGATTCCCTTGCAGCCATTGCCTCGATGTAATTTTTGAATCCGTTCTCCAACTCTGCGGTCCTTAATTCCCCTCTATTTAGATGCATTGTTCTGAATTTATCTAGTCCGATCTCCATGTGGATATCATTGGAAAACTGCTTTGTGACATCGATCACTTGCTGTTTAGTGTTTTGCTTAATGTTTTTAACGCTAAACAGAAACATAGTGCACTGAAGGAGTCTACTTGAAATATACCCGTCCTAATGCATATTTCTCTAGTTATTCTTAGTTGTCCATGATAAAAATATTTGATTTTTGTACCCCAGAGCCTCATTGCATGACTTAGAAAGTCAACATTGCGTGGGCAGATCTTGTAAAGTTTTAAGACTTCAAGAAAATAGTCATACGGCACGGAAGGAAAAGCTTACTTGTAGTCAATGTATGTCATGTGTAAGTTCCTCTGATGCTTACGATATTGACTCAAGGTATTAGCGTCTATAGTGATAGATCTTTACAGCCTAGGGCGTTTTTACAGCATCCTTTCTGTTGTTCTGTAAGGATGTCATTCTCTTCGCAATGAGAATATACCTTATCTGAAATGATATCTGTAAAACATTTATAAATTGTTAGAAGACAAGCTATCGGTCGAAATTCAGATGGATTTTGAGCATCTGGTTTTTTAGGTATCATATACGTAGTACCCTAGAGCATAACGCCTAACATTAGATCAGGGTGTTCAATACTGTTTTGAAAACACCTAGCCAACGCATGATGCACACTCGTCAGGTACTTGTACCAGAATTTGTGCATCATGTCTGGGTCTGGAGCTTTCTAGTTACTTGCCCTTTTTAAGACCGCTGAAAAATCTAAAGCAGTGATGTTTGTCAGCTGCATTTCAGGGCTATTGTCTACCCTTTGTCTCTCTAGTTTAAGCCATGCAGTGTCCAAATTGCATCTGCTAATTTTTCCTCAAACACCCGACCAGTAATTAGTCATATCTGCCAATTGAAGGACTTCGGTGTCTTGCTGGGTATTTTGCTTTACAGTCAGTTCACGGTAGAACCTTCTTTCATCTTTCTGAAAGTTTCGATTTTGTTGCCTTCGTGCCCTTCTTTTCCTGTATTGACGCAGTCTGGCAGAAAGAGCAACAAGTCTGTGCTGTTAAAAATCCATAATCTCATCCAATATTGATGGTATTAATGTCTCGATGTCCCGAGGGTGGATGATTTTAGTAACATGGGTTTTCAGCTTTCTGGTTCTATTTCCATTTTTATATTGAGTTCATCGACCCAATTTGCACCTTACTTTGTTGACATACATATCCAACCTGATCTTCGATGGTCGATCTAGATTCCTTGCTGGAGCAAAAACTGCATTTGCAGGCCTAGTTCTGCGGCCCAACGTTCTAACGGTTGCCACAGCTGCACAGGATGTAAAAGTTGGCACCTCTAGCGCAGTTTCTGTTATGTTCAAATGCGTAGGTGGGAGCCTTGCTGTGTTGGTTCTACATGTCTGAACTCTAGTAAAGCTTGAAGAATATTTCTTTCAAGGTGCTTTAGTTTTTCTGGGATTTTACTATTTACATCAACATTACTAATATCCAGATGTTATTCTAATAAAACCGGTACATGATGCTCACTATCCCTAGCACCTATGCCTTCAGCTTTAATCAAGTTTTCGTTGTCCACATCTTCCAAGGAGAGCTCATCAATAGGAAGCTGTTGTTCCACTTTCATTTTTATAGCAGCCATTTAAACTGCTGAAAGTAATCTGTTCAGAGATATAAGCGTTTTTGATGCCCCAGATTCTGCTCATTTACTTTTATAGCTAGCTCTTAGTCTTTGAGTTAGAAGAGTCTATGATGCTTTTTTCTCACACTTTACCCACATTTCTCTGCCAAAAAATAAAGGCGCATAAAATCTCTGTTCATATAGTATGTCCATTTCCGTCGCTTTTTTGGTTGCTAAACCTCTGCTTCTGCCTCTGTTTGTGTAAGGCCTTTCACCTCTGAAAGATGTGTTGATGTTGGATCATCAATAGGTTAATAAAGAACATCAATTGCCCCTGCTTGACCGTGTGTTGCGGCTTTCTCTAACTGATATTCATTGCCGTTGTTTGTCCACGCCAAATCAACCTGTTGCTTAATCTCCATTGCTCGGTCTTCTGTGATCTGTAGATTATTCATGATGTCCTTTACCTTAGCGATAAGATGTCTTTGTGCGACCTTCTGTACATAAGGAAACTTTGCAGCAAATCTCGTTTTTAAATTGTATACTTTTTCCATTTTTGTTTTTAAGCTTCGTACTTTCGTAATAAAGATGCACCAAACCCTTTTTCATTGTGGTATCCCACTTGATGCTCTCCCACGGTATTTCTGTAAAGGTGGCTGTAAATAGCCAACGCTATATTTTAAACTTGTAACTCAATAGCCAGAAATAAAATATTTGAATGGTTTTATCAGAAAATTCCTTTTTCAGAAAACTTTTCTTTGATTTAGAGCAATAGGGTGTCTGATACTTGCAAGAAGAAGAAAGAAATATATTTTAGATATAAAAAAGTTAATCAATTCTTTTTTTTTACAGAATCGGGTGAAGGGTAGAATTCTTTGAACTTCTTTTGTCAAAAGTTAATATTTTGGTGGTAAAAATTTAACTGTTTTCTAATTTTTTCATTGTTATAAAATTAAGGAATTTATTTACTGGAAAATAAAACCTTGTTTTTTTTGTAACTGTCATTTTGTTACTGTATTTTGTTGGAAATTATTCAGGTATTAAGGTTGAAAATTAAAATGTTCTGTAAAAAATTAGTTTTCTTCTGGCTAAAATTTAAATGTTTTTAATTTAAAATTAAAATTGTTGGTAGTTGAAGTATAAACTATTACACGTTTCATTGAGAATTTATATTTCTTGGTTGAAAATTTAACTATACTGCATTGAATGCCTAGACAGTCACCCGAAGTGAATAAATTTTATGCACAAAGAAAAAATTTAATAATTACCGTATAAAGCTAGCTAATTATAAATGTGTTTTTACTTGAAAATTTACTTTAAATAATAGAAAAATTATTGTATTCACGACTAAAATCAAGGATATCCATCAGGGTGGAGACCATCAGAGTATAAGCGATCTTTATTCTGACCAATCAGGATGAAACACTAATTAGTGTACCAATAATGAATTTTTTTAGCAGTGAAACTGAACATTTTGTTGCCTCTTTATTTTACCATAGATACACGTACACTGTCGCTCTCTCTTAAATGATAGGCGACGCGACGTTGTTTGCATACGATCTTACTGCTTCGAAACTTAATGGAGGTTAACAAAGTTTGTCTAGGTAAAACTGTGCTGACCTAAATTTTTACAAAATTTTAGTCTTTGTATCACTAGGTCATTAAACGATCTAAAAAGTCAGAGTTCAAAAATATTCATAGTACAAGCGTCTAATTAACGAAGACCGTCAGAGATAACTTCAGATCTTAAGGAAAAAAGTAATAACTAAATTCTTAAAAAGGCTTTAATATAGATAAAATTGTATTCAACTAAAAAGTGCTTAATTATTATTTAACAAATGTATTTCTTATTGTAGTTTGATAATGATAAAAACAAAGAAGACGAAAGAAATTTGAAAGTGCAGGGAATTTGGTTGGTTGCCTTCTCATTTGTCTTTCCTTTTTTTATGTAAAAGAAATAATTTTTTATTTTCTTATTTTTTAGAAAATTTTAAATCTTTTCTTGAACATGACAATAGAAAAATTTTATGGTGTTTTTTTAGCCGTTTCGATTCTTGTTTTTATGTTTAGGAATTCTGCAGAATTAATTGATTATTGTACGTTAAATAGGACTTCAAATTTGATTTTAATCTTATCCAAATTTCTCGAATTTTAAATTAAGAGTTCAAAAAGAAAAAATTAAAAAATAGACTAACCTCATCGTGATTAAAAAATTACTTTTGAGGAGATAAGAAGATGTAAAGCATTCCTCTTTGACAATATTCATTTTGTTTTTTATAAAAATATTTGCCAGGAAAACAATTATTGGCCCGTAAACCAAAAGTTTGTTTACCCTACATTAAAATGTTTTTTTTTAACAAAAATACTCATGTATTTAAAAAATTTAATATAACAGCAATACCTTCCACAAAAACTTATATAAAAATTTTTCCCCAGTCCGGAAGATATGAATTTTATTATAGTCTCAATAATCTTTTATTTTAAATAAGAAAAATAATTAAAAATTAATAATTATATATGAAAATAAACTTAATATTGTAAAAATAAAACAAATTTCGCTTAGCGAATAACACTGTTTCAAAGTGGAGATATTATACTCTCGCCCGGTAACATTTATTTCCTCCTCTCAAACTGTACAGCTAACACTCTCAGTTAGCACTTAGCACAGTACGAAAAAGGAGAAGTTACAATTTCACACAATTATTTACAGTCTAATAAACAATGTATTTGATAGAAATTCGAAATTTTTGGCAAACTATTTTATTTGCTTGATTTCAAATTTCATGAATAATCAGGAATATGGAATTTATTAAATGAAGGGTGTCAGGTAGGGTGGAGACATAATGCATTGATAAATTTCTTTCTTTGAATATTCATGCATATCGCTTTCAAATTTGATAGAATCTACAAAATATTAAATAATTTTTTTTAAACGCAATAAATATTATATGCAGGTTCCGGCAATACTTCCGCCAGTATTTCTCATAAAAAATACGTTTTTGTACATTTTGGACAGAATAGTCAATGTTAGGCATATCCAGTTGTCTCTTTTTATTTCTCTTTACAATTAGCCATAAAATATTAATGAAAAATTATTCTTCAATTTTTATCCATTCATTATTTTGATTGAAAATTAGTTGTTTTGATTAAAAATTATTTTTTTCGCTAAAAATTTAATAGTTTTTTCCCAAAATTGATCTTTTTTGAAAAAGTTCATCTTCTTGGATGAAAATTCATCTATTTTGTGGAAGCTTGGTTTTTTTGGTAGAAAATTCATCTTATGGGTAGAAGATTAAACTTTTGGAAAATATAAATATTCATAAATACATAATTCTGTTCTTATTCTCTAGATTTTAAAATAATTGTTTTAATAAATAATAAAATAAAATAAATAAAATCATTCGTAATCATGAAAATCAAACCACTAGCAATTGTTAAATGTGCTATTATTGTGCTACCATTTTGAAAATTTTTTTGATTTTCAAACAGTGTCTCATGTTAAATCCTAGACAATCAAACATACGACAATTAGATAGATATTATTTAGAATAAATTTTACATTATTAAATTATTATTTTGAGTTTAGAATTGACAAGTTAGAAATGTTTTAGTCTTTAATTAGGGGGACTTGCATTTAGAAGAGTGGGTTCTTGTGTTTAATCCGATTTCGTAACTTTTTGTTGGTAATAATTTTAATTTTAATAAACTAATGCGAAGTAAATTATTCATGGAAAATAATTTTCTTTTTTCTTTTTGGGATGACACAGCCTGTTTACAAGTGTCACAATATTATCTTCAGGTTGCGTAATTTTGGGTATAGGGCTACTCAACGTTTAATTAAAGTTGAAAATGAGTCATTAGTTGAATTTTTCAAATTTAGATGGTAGACGAAACATTTTTTTGCAAACCGAAAGAAACGCTGAAAATGATCAAGAATTTTTTTCATACAGTTTAATGGTCATCCTGAAATATTTTTAAATACATTTTTTTTCGTTCAATCTCAATCTTAGTATGGCGATTGGCCTACTTTTTTGCCAAATAAGATTTAGGAGAACATTAAAAATGATGTATACAATTTTTTATTTTTTTTTTAGTTTTGAAAGGATTTTCTGAACTTTTAGAAAATTTTTAATTTTTTAAAAAAATATTCAGAGGCTTTGCAAAAATTTCTAAAATAATTTAAAATGTAAAAAGATTACAAAAGATGTAGAAGCTTTTTAAAAATTTTGTCCAAAATATCTTTCGCACTGTTTTAAAGTTCTCCTACAAATTTTAAACAATCCTATCTGATAACAAATTTCTTTTAAACTTTCTCGATTCTTTGTTAATATATCTAAAATCTTTGACACTCTTTTTGGACTTTCTAAAGAAGCTTCGGAAAATTATATCTGCTTACATGTCATTAATTCAAAAAATGATTAATAATAAAATTTGTATCTCTTTTTTGGATTAACAACTATTTTTTTATTTTATTTCGTAGCCTGTGTCGTTTGACCAAGGATTGATGTTTTTTATTTTTATTGTTGTTTTTACAAATAAAACAAAAACAACTTGTCGCAAAAAAGTGATTGATAACAAATTTTTAGATCTGTTGAAGGCGCACAATATTTTTCTACATATATTTTGTCGTATCATGCATAGTTTCATCACAAAATGGAATTTTTGATTTTCCACTATTCATTGTGCAATCAAAATTTGACTTTACGATTTTCCAGAAAAATTCAAATTGTTTTTATGACAATCTTTTCGCTTGTTAAGAATGCAATATTTTTCTTGCTCTGACATTTTTTAAATCTAGATCAAAATTTTCATAATAGATATATACTTTAAATATACATTAAATTTAACCGAAAAGATTAATTTTGCAACAAAGGATGAATTTTCTGCTTAAAAAGACAAATTGCCTGTAAAAAAATAAGCAAATTGAATAAAAGAATTAAGCTTTTGACCAATTTTTAATCAACAGAGATGAATTCTGAAAAAATACCTTCTTTTGATAAAAATTCCACACAACAACGTGTACGCCTACGGCATAACAAATGTGAGCGCAGAACATTTTTAAAATACCACTGAAATGTGTGATTGTGTGTGTTCAAAAAATTATGTAGCTGAGCTTAAAAAAACATTTCAGGCATAAAAATACTTAAAAAAAATTTTAAGTATGTCATAGATAGAGATTTCAAAATTATTTTTTGAAATATCTTAAAATTTCTGACTGATAAAAAATCACCTTGAAATTAGTAAAAATATAAAACAACAACAAAATAAAATATTAAGTTTCCTATTTCTTATACAAATTATATTTTTTAGATAATTTTTAATAATGTTTTAAAAATCTATGCATAATGCAAATTGAAATAGCTTTAACTTAACTTTCATATATCTTTCATACGTTACATATTTTGAAATCAAAAATTATATTTAAGTGATAAGTAAATACTTATTATTTAAGAAACTTTTTACTTTATTCTTCTCGAGTAAAAACAATGAGTTATTGAGAATATTAATAATTATTGACTGCCTAATTGATTTTTACATGACTAATTGATTCAGACGCTATTTTCATGAAAATGGCATCTCTAATATCTAAAGCAGTGATTTTTAACTTTATTATTCATAGCATCTTTTAATTTTTCATCGATCATTGAGTAATTTTTAGGTTTTCAAACATTTTATAATAATTCCTTAAGTAATTATTTGTGTCGTGAATAAAGTAAACCAAAGTAGATGAGTTGTAACAATATTTCTTATTGTTCTAGTTTTGAGCAATAATTTCTAAATATCGTATTACAAGCCCGGATGCATGACTTTGCCGATTTCAAAGTTACATTTTTTTACACATATTCACTGTATAAAGTTGAAAATAAGCATATCAAAATAACTCCTTTATTTAAAAAAAAGGTTAACATCTTTCACGCCAGATAAAACTTTCTCCTTCATGACATTTTCTCGTACGTAATCCGTCCTCATGTATAAAATTATATTACCGTAAAAAATTTCGAAAATCAAAAATTGATCCGTTCTAATTTAAAGAATAGAAAAAATTCTGATGCTTTTTACCTTTCTTCAAACAGTTAGAAGGTAATCAAAAAAAAATTTAAATCATGGCTGGGTACGTGATGTTTACAATGTCACACTATCACCTTATTTGTTCAGGAGATATGAGAATGCTACATTATTACGTTATTTTTACACACATTTCTATTTGTCAATTGGCCAATATCTAAACTAATCGAATTATTAATTTTCTACTCAACTTTGGTCGCTCACTTTTGCTAAAGAAAAAAAGCTAAACAATTAAAATAAACTTTTTGCACACTCAGTTTCATACGTATTCAAGTTGATTGTCATTCATTCAGAGCAAATCATTTTTACAAAAGTTTGCTCTAAATGAGTAAAATTACCCGGAGAAAATATAGAAAATATGAATTCGAAAAAAGTGTTGCAAGTCGAAAAGAGAATTCTGTAAAAAAAGAAGGGCATGAGGATCTTAAACAGCCATAATTATTCAATATATTAATCCATAATTATTTTACATTGATTGATCCATTATAGTCTGAAGATTACAAAATTAGTTTAAGCTTTTTTAACCTTATATCAAAAATCTGAAGGCAATATTTTGAAAATGAAAACAGACAATGCCACGCTAAGAATTTCTCAATATGATCTTCTTAATGTTTCAACAGACTTATACTTGAAAATGTTACAATACCGCTTCGTTTTATTAAACTTTTCTATTTCCCACGTTTCCCATGTCAATAACTTTTGAAAAAATTTTATATGCACTTCTATTTAATTGTAATTTTAACAAGCAATTAGTTTTTCCTGATTTTAGCCCATATTAGATTTCGAATAAAGGAAGCATGATTTAAACATGTCTCTAATTTCCAGAAATTTATGGAAAATTTGGATTTATGGTAATTTTAAAGATAAATATGGTACATTACCATAAATTATCCAAGATTCAATTTTAAATTTTTTTATAAATTTCCGGAAATTTTTGATAATTTATGGTACCTTACATAAATTGTCCAAAATTAAATTTAAAAATGTCTACATGTACAACAATTGAAGTACTAACTACTTTAATACTTTATTGCTTGACCATAAAATATATTTGTTTCCATTAAGTCACATTTCCCAATTTCAAAGAAATATTCGTTCCAAATCACGACACATTCATTTGGAACAATGAGTCATTTATGAGGTGTAGCATGTAAATTTTTGGTTGAAAATGTACTCTAGTCAGATAAAGCTCTGCTATGATCAATTTTACGTTATTATTTTGACACTAAAAGTGACGATTTTCAAATATTTTAATTTTTAGTTTAGACGAATCGAAAAGTAAAGAAGATTAATTGTGTAAATAATTATGTTCTTTCGTTTTCTGGCGATATAGCCTTTTTACGAGTTACTAAATGTTACTATCGGGCTGCTTCATTTATAAGCTAAGGCTTCTTAGTATTTCCATAAAGTTGAAAATTAGTATTGAGTCACATTTTTATAATTTAGATTGAGAGAGATGACCGGAAAACATTTCTCCCGAAATTTTTCATGGAGTTTAATGGTCATCCTCAAACATTTTACAATATGCACATACATTTTTATTATCTTAGTCTATTGGTATATGGTTAAAAGTCAGGTAGTGATTAAACTAAATAAATGACTAGTCTTTATTTTAGGTGAAATAGTTAAAAGGATTTTATTTCATTAAGCGTCTTAACTCATTAGAGAGCATCGAGCGACTAACCCACTCGACGCAATGGTCCACTACCGAGGGACTTGTAAACATAACACATACAGAGCACGAAGGCTACATGAAATATAAAAAATGATATATTATAACATGAGAAGTGTTGATAAGATTAATTTGCATATTCTAACAATTCCGCTCAAATTTAGAAATAAACTATAAATTCAAATGTAGAGATTAACAATATTCTTTCTTTTCGTTCACCTGGGAAGTTAAATGATGGTCCAACATTCGTTGCATGGCTGTCGGAGGAAAACCCAAGAAAAACCCCACCAGACGATATCAACCAAATTTTGCTTTCCATGTTTATAATAATATTTAATCAGAAAGCAAGTGCAACGCATGTAAGAAAAATAGATTTAAAAAAATATGAAATTAACATATATATGAATATTTGTTTTAGTTTGGCTTTTATACCTTAATAACTAAAGTGTTGAAGAAATGATAAAATGTAGCTGCTGCTCTTGAAATTTTGTCTCAAGTTTCTAGTCCTTGAGTAGTTCTTCCAGACCCATCTGTTTTCGGAACTGAATGAATTGTGGCGCAGGCAGCGATTTCGTCAAAGTATCAGCAATCTGCTCATCTGTACAGACATATTTAAGCACTATATCTTTCGTTCAATTTTTTCTCTTGTAAAATGGTACTTTACATCGATATGTTTAGAACTTTTGTGATTAGTTGGATTATTTGCAATTGCAATGCAACCATTATCATCTTCAAAAATGGTCATTGGTTTTGCAATTTCAATTTTAATACTTTGCAAAAGGGATTTTAACCAACAAGCTTCTTTAATTGCTTAAAAAACAGCCGTGTACTTAGCTTCCGTTAAAGATGTTGCTACTGAGTTTTGTCTCTTACTATTCCAACAAATTGTATTTTGATTGAACAATTTAACAACAAACCCAGTAGTACTTCTTCGATCAGATTCATTATTCGCCCAATCGGCATCTACATATCCGACAAACATATCAACGTAATCACCCTTTTTATATGTTAATTTAAGACTCAAGGAACCTTTAACATATCTAAGTACTCTTTTTAAATTTTGCCATAATTCTTTGTTATTTTGAACCTGATATCTACTGAATACATTTAAAGCAAAACGAAGATCAGGTCACGTACACAACATTGCGTACATTAGGCATCTGATAAGATTCTTTGAAGGAGCATCGTAAAATTCGTCAGATACTAGATCTTTCTAGTTTAATTTACTCGGCAAGGGCGTGCTAACAGGATTACAGTCAGTCATATTGAATTTCTTTAGAATTGACTCTAGATAAGCCTTTTGATCCAACGTTATTGTACGGCCATTCCTTTGGACATTGATACCTAAGAAAAAACGTATTTCATTCGTATCTACCATGAAGCATTCATTCATTAAATATTTCTTGAAGTTTAACATAACACTCTTTTCAAAAGTCTTATTAGGATATCATGAACATATAGAATTACGTAAATGTTTTTTGAAATATGTCCGCGATCTAAAAAGTATAAACAACGATCGACTGAGGAGTTCTTAAAACCACGTTCTTTGATTACTTGATCAAAATACTGAAGCCAGCATCGAGCTGCTTACTTTAAACCGCACAAGGATTTATTTAATTCGCACACGCGATTCCTTTTTGCATTGATTCCTTCTGGAATTCTTATAAAAATTTCTTATTTCAAACAACCATTTAAAAATTCTGTTTTAACATCCATTGGATGTATCAATAAATCATGTTGATTCCCAAAAGCTTTAATTAATCGAAAAGTTGTAATTCGAGCAACATGTGCAAATGTCTCATCATAATCTAATAAATACTGCTGACTGAATCCTCTCGCTACAAACCTTGCTTTATACCTATATAGGTTCCCTAAAGAATCTGTTTTAATAGTAAAAATTCATTTACAGTCTACTATGTTTTTCCCAAGTGGAGAAGGAACAATATCTTACGTTTTGTTTCGTAAGAGCGAGAGAATCTCCTCTTTTATTGCTTTCTCCCACTGATTTTTATCTCCTCGGTTTTTAATCTCTGAGTGTGAATTTGGAATGTCCCATATTACAGACTGTGCACTAGTAAAATTACAATGCGTTTTATTATATGAAACATTAGGCATGGTTTTAATACGTGCACTGCCTCTTAATGGTGATTCAGTTTGAGATGTATCATTAGCTTTATCTGCATGTGAACTAGATTGGCCAATTTCACTCTTATTATAGTTTTTATTACTGATTTTTACATTTTCAACAATTTGCGAGATTTTGCTTTAGTTAGACAATTCATTAACTTTATCTTGGTAAGATACAGATTTGTTAATTTCACTCTCATCACTGATTTCAATAATTTTATCAGTTTTCTGTCTTTTTGCAATCGAATTTTCATTATCGATTTGTTTTGTATCTTTTGCGTGTCCAGAGGGTCGTCATTTTTTATAATTAATTTCATCAAAAATTACATCACGTGCTATAATTATTTCATTTTTTTCTGCAATTAATACTTTATAACCGTTATGCTCATAACCAACAAGAATTCCCTTGAATGCTTTAGCATCAAATTTATGTTTTCTATTCTTATTGTGAATGTAAACAGTACTTTCCAAAATTCTTGAATGACTTAATCTTGGTTTTCTGTTATGCCAAAGTTCAAATGGAGTTTCGTCTTGTGAAATGGCTTTTGCTGGAGTTAAATTAGGTAAATGTGTTGCAGTTAAAATAGCTTCACCCCATAAATCTTTATCTAATTCTGCAGCAAGAATTAAAGTACGCGCTTTTTCAAGTAATGATTTATTTATTTGTTCAAAAATCAAATCTAATTGAGGTGTATACTGGGACCGTTAAATGATACTGGATGCCTCTCTGTGCAAAAAAAATTTTGAATTTATTTGACAGATATTCAGTTCCGTTATAGCAATATAAGTGAGCGATTTTCAAATTAAAATGCACCTCACTCTTTGCTATGTAATCTTAAAAACATCCAAAAACCTCAGATTTATTCGTTAATAGATAAACGACCGAGTAATGGGTAAATTCATCAATGAATGAAACAAAATAATTTTTATTATCTACT
>JAAAKG020134552.1:0-13805 GCA_010014905.2 Druon quercuslanigerum | reverse complement strand
TTATGATCTATTCGGACGAGACGACTCAAATAATCCCGATCGAACTTCACAACAGGTAAGTTCGTTTGATCGGTTAAATATCTGGTAATATTTGTTAAATTATTTAACACTTTGGAAAATCGTTGAAGTCTTTGTAAAATCTTTTAAATCTATCCGAAATATTTGCGAAACATTTGAAAACTTTAAAATCTTCAAGAAATCATTTAAATCTTTTTCAAATCTTTCTAAAATCTTTAGAAATCTTTTTGAACTTTTTCTTAAATCTTAGAAATATTTTTAAAAGATTTTCAAAATTTTTGAAATATTTGTGAAATTTTGTGGGAAATCATTCATGCTTTTGTAAATTCTTTTGAATCTAACAAAAATCTTTGCGAAATATTTTTAATCTTTCCAAAATCTTTGGAAATCTTTGTGAAATATTTGAAATATTTGGTGATATTTTTGAAATATTTGGTGTTATTTGAAAAATTATTTAAATCTTTCTGAAATCGTTCTGAAATCTTTAAATAATTTCGGAAATTTTTATTAAATAATCGAAGGCTTTGTGAAATCTTTTAACTTTGTCTTAAGTATTTCATAATATTTGAAATCTTTGTGAAATCTTTGAGAAATGTTTGTAAAAATCTTTTTGAAGTCTTTAGAGATCTGTTAAATATTATAAATATTTGTAAAATATCTGGTAAGATTTTTTAAATTATTGAAATCTATAGGAAATCATTGAAATGTTGATAAAATATTTAGAATATTTTTGAAATACTTTTTATACTTTTGAAATTGTTAAAATCTTTGGGAAATCGTTATAGTTTTTGTGAAATCTTTGGGAAATCATTTTAGTTTTTGTAAAATCTTAGTGCAATATTTAGATAATCATTTAAACTTTTGTAAAATCTTTGGAAATTTTAAAAATATTTTTGAGACATTTGTGAAATTATTGAAATCTTTGCAAAATCATAGAAGTCTTTGTTGAATGATTGAAATCTTTGTGAAATTTTTGAAATACTTTTTAAATGTTTTTTAGATTTTGAGATATTTGTGAAATCATTTATGCCTTTCTGAAATCTTTTAAATGTACTCAAAATGTTTGAGGATTATTTGTAATCTTTGTCAAATCTTTGATATCTGTGGGAAATCATTGATATCTTTGTAAAACCTTTTAAATCTGTTAAATATCTTTGCGAAATATTTTGAATCTTTCCAAAATCTTTGGAAATATTTGTGAAATACTTGAAATATTTGGTGTTATTTGCGAAATTATTAAAATCGTTGTAAAATCGTTGTGAAATCTTTTAAACATAACGGAAATTTTTAAAATATTTGAAATCTTTGTGAAATCTTTGAGAAATTTTTGTAAAATTTTTTTGAAGTCTTCAAAAATCTGTTAAATATTATAAATATTTGTAAAATATCTGGTATTATTTTTTAAATTACTAAAATCTCTGGGAAATCATTGAAATCTTTATAAAATATTTAGAATATTTTAGAAATATTTGTAATATTTTTTAAATGATTGAAATCTCTGGGAAATTATTGAAATCTTTATATATTGTTTAGAATATTTTTGAAATATTTATTATATTTTTGAAATGGCTGAAATCATTGGAAAATTATTATAGTTTTTTTGGAAATCTTTGTAAAATCTTTAGATAATCATTGAATTTTTGTAATATCTTTGAAAATCTTTTAAATAGTTTTGAGACATTTGTGAAATTATTAAAATATTTTTGAAATACATAGGAAATAATTAAGGCCTTGTAAAATCTTTTAAATCCATCCGAAATATTTTTGAAATTTTTGCGAAATATGTGAAATATTTGTGAAATATTTGGTACAAGTTGTAAAAATCACTGAAAACTTTGAGAAATTTTTGTAAAATCTTTTTTCAGTCTTTAGAAATCTGTTATATATTATAAATATTTGTAAAAGATCTGGTTATATTTTTTAAATTACTGAAATCTCTAGGAAATCATCTAAATCTTTCTAAAATATTTAGAGTAGAAATAGAAATCCTTGTAAAATCTTTAAATAATCATTGAAATTTTCGTAAAACCTTTGGAAATATTTTAAATATTTTTGCGACATTTGTAACATTTATTATTGAAATCTTTGTAAAATACATAGGAAATAATTAAGGTCTTTGTGAAATCTTTTAAATACTTCCAAAATATTTGGGGAAATATTATAGCGTTTTTTGGAAATCTTTGTGAAATCTTTAGATAATCATTTAAATTTGTGTAAAATTTTTGGAAATCTTTCAAATAGTTTTGAGACACTTGTGAAATTATTGAAATCTCGGTTAAATACATAGGAAATAATTAAGGCCTGTGTGAAATCTTTTAAATCTATCCGAAGTATTTGCGAAATCTTTGCGAAAAATGTGAAATATTTTTGTCATATTTGGTACAAGATACTTGAAATCTTTCAGAATTTTTTGTAAAATCTTTTTAAAGTCTTTAAAAATCTGTTAAATATCCTAAATATTTGTAAAATATCTGGTAATATTTTTTAAATTATTGAAATTGCTGGGAAATCATTGAAATCTCTGGGAAATCAATGAAATCTCTGGGAAATCATTGAAATCTCTGGGAAATCATTGAAATCATTATAAAATATTTTGACTGTTTTTGAAATATTTGTTATATTTTTGAAATTGTTAAAATCATTGGGAAATTATTATAGTTTTTAAGAAACCCTTGTGAAATGTTTAGATAATCATTGAATTTTTTTTAAATCTTTGGAAATATTTTAAATATTTTTGAGACAATACACATGACATAACTAAGAAACTACTGAATTTAACTCTAAAATTTATATTGAAAACGACCATCCTTCAATTTATTTTCCCTCATTCTGAAATTAAGGAACTTTACATTGAAATTTAAATGTAAATGTAAATTATGTTTAATTAAATCTCTGCATTTGCCTTCTTTAATTTTTTGTTAAACATTATTTTTTGGTTAAAGTATACACTATTAAACTTCACGTTGTTCGTTTGAAGATTCATCTGCTTGGTTTAAAATAAACTATTTTAGTGAAAATCAGTTTTTTCTCTTTAAAAACTGATTAACTGAAAATTTAATTTGTCCATTTTTTGTTGAAAATTCGCCACTTTTAGTTTAAAAATGAACAATTTAGATAAAAATAAATGTATTTTATTGAGGATTCATCTTCCTTGGATAAAAATTAATCTTTATGCTCAAGAATCAATGTTTTTGGTCAAAAAATCATTTTTTGGTAGAAATTTTAGAAGTTTAAAAAAACAGTTTTTCTTTTCTCGTAAATTGTTCTCTAATCTCTCTTTTTTCAACTATCCGTTAAAAAATTGACCCTTTTTTTGGAAAATTATTCTTCTTGTTTGCAAATTCATTTATTTTTATTAAAATTTCAATTCTTTGTTTAGAAATTAAAAGTACTTCGTTAAAAATATTTATTTTTTGTTAAAAATTAATTTTTTTGCTAAAAGCTTGACTTATTAGTAGAAAATTAATCTTTTTGTTTGTAAATTCATCTTTCTGGTTGAAATTTCATTATTTTTGGTTGAAAATTTATGTATCTCGTTTAAACCTACTTCTTTGGTTCAAACTTACTTTTTGAACTGTAAAGTTAACTATTTTATTTTATATTACAGATTTTTTTAAACTACAAATTTATTTATTTCGTCTAAAAATGAAATATTTTATTGAAATTTGTTAGTTTGTTTAAAAATTAGTTTTCTTACTTAAAAATAAAGTATTTCATTTAAAATCCGTCTTTTCTGTTTAAATTCAACTATTTTTTATTTAATAATAATATATTTTTTATTTGGAATATCAACTATTCAATTTTTCGTTGAAAATTTATCTCTATGGCTAAAAATACAACTATTTAATTAAAAAATTCGCTTTCTTCGGTTGAAAATTTACTTATTTTGATGTCGATTGTATATATTGTTGAAAATTTAATTTTGTTACCTGAAAATTTCACTGTTCCATGTTTGGTTGAAAAATTCTTTTTTGAGTGAAAAATTTAATAATTTCTTTAAAAATTTATTTTCTTTTAGTAAAAATAAATAATTCTAATAAAAAAATACTTTTTCAGTTAGAAATTTAAATATTTAGTTGAAAATTTATGTATTTTGTTGGAAATTTATCTTTCTAGTAGAAACTTAATCTTTTTGTTTGAAAACTCATAATTTTTTTTGAAAATTAAAATATTTGATGTTTAGTTCAAAATTTATCTTTATTAGCCGAAAATGGTACTTTTTGATAAAAAAAAGATAATGGTTTCAAATATAATTAAAATATTAAATTTGTTCTCTTAAAACTAAATGACTTACTTTTTTACCTTATTTGACAAATAAACTGTAAACTTTTATTATTAATTTGTATTCAAAAAGCTGTTTTTAATTTATTAAATTTAAATTTTCGGACCCGAGCAGATCGCGCTCTCTGGTGAGTGAAAAAATCCCCTAAATTTTAAAATACCTTCAAAGCTTTGAAAACCTGTTAAATCTCTGAAACCAGTTAAAATCCTTTAAAACCATTCGAAACGTTTTGAAAATCTTTGAAATTATCTGAAATCTGTTAAAATCCTTAAAAATCTCTGAAAATGTTTTTAAAAAATTCTAATTTTCTGAAATCCTTTTCAATCTCTTAAAAAAGTTACAGTCAACTCTTTTTTGGTTGCAAAGTCTACTGTTATATTTTTTATTGAGAATTAATATTTTTGGTTAATAAATTTGTATTATTTGGTCATTTGGTTGAAGATACAATTATTTTGAATATTAAAATGCTTCAAAAATTCCTTGGAGTTTTAAAAAATACCCCAAAGTCTAATGATTCAATTAAAAATTGATGGGAATTTTTAAAAATTCTCTGAAATCTTCTAAATGTTATGGAAGCTCTTCGTATAATTGAAATCTCATAAAAACTGTTTGGGATTTTTAAAAATATTCTCAAATCTTTTGGAATTACTTAATATTATTTTAATCTATGAAAAAGTATTTGGAGTTTTAAAAAATAGGCTGAAATACTTTTAATTATTTGGAATTCCTTAAAATGATTCAAATCTATTACAAATTTTGGGTAATTAAAAAAAACTCTAAAATCTTTTCAATTCTTTTGGAATCTCTTTTTAAATTATTAAAACCTATTAAAAATTTCTTCTAATTTTTAAAAATGTGCTAGAAATTTCTCCTAATTTTTAAAAATATTCTAAATTTTTTAAAATTTTTTAGACTCTCTTCAAATTATCGAAATGTAAATTGTGTTTAATTAAATCTGCGCATTTGCTTTGTTAAAGTTATGATAATAATTTGTAACATATATATGCTAATCATTATAACAGGATAGAAATTAAAAACTTCATTAGCAATGTAGTCTTTAACTGCTTGCAAAGTTTAATCCACTTTCAGATATAAATTATCTATGAAATTTACTGAGCCAGATAGGTCATACTCAAAAGACCGCAGTTTGAAGCTACACTGCTCGAAATATAATTATACATTCGTATTTTACATTTAATAACTCAAGTGGATGAAATAACCTCGAGTAGCTGCACTCACGTCAAAATTTTAACATTTAGATCCAAATTTGCAAAAATTTTCATCCTAAGGTTACAATTTAATTATAAACAACAATTTAACAGCTGTATCATAGATTTTTAAATATTAATTTCCACTTCTAATTCAGTTTTTTAGGGGGTTGGCCGAGAGACGGTTGCGACTCTCGCCTCGAGAGGGCCGCAGTACGCGAGTGCTCAGTCGAGTATATTGCGCAATGTTACGCATTCCAATTAGAAATGGTTCAGGCGACCCTGACTTAAAGTTACGAGGGTACGGATTTGGAAAGAAGGCCAGTGTGAGGCAACCCATTCAAAAGAGGTGAATTTCCAATAAAAAGTGTAATAGTTGATACTTAATCAGAAAATACTTTCATAGAAAATCTGAAATAGTTGAATTCAATCAAAAAAGTCTAATTTTTAACAAAATAGTGGAATCTTCAACGAAAATTTTGAGCAGGCAGACTAATTTCCTGCAAAAAAGTCATTTGCAATAAAATTCATAAATTTTTAACCAAATAGTTGAAATTTAATCACAAAAGATCAACATTAAACAGAAAACGCAATACTTCAATTTTCCAGATAAAAAATTAATTTCTTACTTAAAAGTAAGATTTTTCAACAAAATATTTCAATTTTGAATTTTCAACTACAGTTAAAAATCTTCCATCCAAAAAATAAATTTCTAACACATTAGTTTAATTTTAAAACGACTAGTTGAATTATTAAAACAAACTTTAAAAAAAGTATTGCCAAAATTGTCAAAACAATGACCAAAAATGATCAAATTTCTATCAAGAAAATAATTTTTCTACCAAGAGAGTTAAGTTTTCATGAAAATACTTGAATTTTAAAGTTAAAAAAATTAATTTTCAACTCCAAAATTAAATTTTGAATGAAATAATTAAATCTGTAACCAGAAAGATGATTTTTCTTCAAAAGTAATAAATCTTTAGTGTGAATAATTGAATTTTTAGTAAGAAAATTGATTTTCAAAATAAAATCGATAGAATAGATGAGTTTTCAAGCATAGAGATAAATTTTCACCGACGTTTGTGAATCTTCACCCAAAAAATAAATAATAAGTACATTTATTAAAAATTTCAGATAAAAAGTTAAATTTTTAAACAAAAAAGAATAATTTGCAACCAAACATCGCGCTTTCAATAAAATAAGATAAAATTTCTATCAAGACCCACGTGAAAAGATTCCCCGGAAAGTGCTCCACAGAAATTCTACGGTAAATTCCAGTTGGAAATTCTACGGAAATTCTGGTTGTAAATTCCGTTGAATTTTCGTTGAAATTCCAATAACTTTCCCAACAAATTTAGTTTGCACCAGGTGCAAAAAAATACATCTTCCTCGAGGAAGTTATAGCTTCACGAGAATTCGAGAGAACTCTCGATATCGTCTCGTCTCGAAGTCGAGAGTCGAGACGATATCGAGACGAGTCATATGAGAATCTCGATCATGAGATCGAGAGAGGGATGGGCGAGATATAGATTTTGGCGAGAGTTCTCGAAACTTTTTTACGTTTTTACTCGACAACACATCTATCACGAAATAATTTATACAATTAAAATTCATTGAAAAATAATTTATTATTAATTTACAGAATTAGAATTCGGATTAGTAAATTTGGATTAGTGCACGATTCTTGCACGCATGTTTTTTCAACTATTTACTATTTAATGTGTGATGAATATAATATCATATAGCTATAGTATAAACTATAATTTTTTAAAGTATAATTATTCAGAAAATCGATACCATAATGTTTATAACACACTGAAAAAATCGAGGAAAAAATCGAGATTTTTGAGAGTCTCGATTCGAGACGAGAGTTTTTTATTTCGAGATCGAGACGAGAGTCTAATTTTCAACTTCTCACGAGATCGAGATCAAGAGTTGACTAAAATCTCGTATCGTCTCGCTCTCGTGAAGCTCTAGAGGAAGTTGAGTTCTAAATGAACCATGAAGGCAACCAACCAAAATGTTTCATGATCCGTTATTATAAAATAACCTCCAAGTGCACCAGGTGTAAAAACACATCTGCCCAGAGGAAGTTGAGTTCTAAATGAACCTTGGAGGCCACCAACCAATTAGAACTCAGCTTACTTGAGAGAGATGAGTTTTCTGCACCTGGTGCACTTGGAGGTTATGTTATCATGACGGATCATGAAAAAATGTTATTAGCTGCCTCCAAGGCTCATTTAGAACGCAACTTCCTAGAGGGAGATTTATTTTTTACATCTGGTGGACTTGGAGGTTATTGTATAATGACGGATCATGAAAAAGATTGGTTGGTTATCTCCTAGGTTTATTTAAAATTCCACTTTTTCGAGGAAGAAATATTGTATGCACCTGGTGCAAACTAAATGTATTGGTTCGACGGTCCCAACCTACCGGAGTCGACCTGGGATAGCATTACTCACAGCAAAATTTTTGATAGAAGCTTTTAGAGTCCATTACAGGCTACAAATTGCAAACGGAAAGTTAGTGGAATTTCTACGGAAACTCAACGGAATTTGCAACAGAAATTTCCGTAGAATTTCCAACTGGAATTCCCGTAGAATTTCTGTGGAGCACTTTCCGGGGAATCTTTCCACGTGGGAGAGGCGGAAAAAGCTTAGACCGAAGAGGAGGTTTAGAAGGCAGTAAACAGAGAGGTACAAATATTTGATGAATTTGCTATGAGGAGTCGAGAGGAATGTTAAAAAAGAAGAAAAATATGGTTGGAACATATGTGAAGAAGAGGGCAAAGCAATGCTAGAAATAGAAAAGGGGTTGGAAATAATAAAGGATGGAAAGACATCTCGTATAGATCAGATTCTTAATGAAGTCTGGAAATATAGGAGAACGGAACTAAAGGAATGGACATAAATAATGTTAAAAAGAGTATAAACAGAAGAGATGTGGCTAGAGGTATGCAAAGGAGTAGTAGTATCCTTTGAAAGAAAAGCGAAGGGGATAACCTTTAAAAGGTTATAGGAGACTGACACTAATGTTAGCATTCTATAATGTAAATGTAACTGTTTTATTGGAGAGTTAAAAAAAAGAAGTTTAGGGAAAAAGATAGCGTCACCAAAGAGATTAGAAAAGGAAGGAAGAGAAAGGGAAAAGATTGGCAAAAACGTATTTGAAGTAGGTAGAAAAATAAGAGGAAGGGCGATAGAATAAACAAGAAGGGAAGAAGAAAGAAGGGAGTTCTTTAGGAGAGGGGAGTTGTTTAAATTTTAAAGAATTGGTCCGAAGAGAAAGAGAAAGTAAATTAGTAGAAAAATGGGTGTTGCTTAGGGAATTAAAATATAATAAAGGGTACAAGATAATAAAAATAAAAGAAGTACCAAAGTATTTAGTAAAGGTATCAGGAGAGAGAAGATTGTTCAAAATAGCCAGATTTAGATTGGGAAACGAGGTAAGAGCAGGAAATTATTGTGAAAAGAAAGAGGAAAGAAAGTGCAGAATATGTTAATGGAATGAGAAAACATGTGAGCACGTATGGTAAGGACATAGGAGAGAAGTGGGATATAAAGGAAGCTGAAAAGTGAATTTAGACAAGATTTTAGGAGAGGATGGATTGGGCGAGGAGTGGATGGAGTTAGAGGAGGTTACAGGAGCGAAATCAATAAAATGAAAAAATGGTTGTGAAAAATGGCCAAATTGAGGTAGTGGTGGCACGGGAGATAAGAAAAGCGGGCAACAGAAATTGGTAAGAATTTTAGGGGAAAATGGATTGGACGAGGAGTGGATGAAGGAGTTAAGAGGAAGCTAGAGGAGTGAAATAAGAAAATATAAAAGAATCGTTGTGAAAAATGGCTAAACTGATGTAGGTGAGGCGTAAGAGATAGAGAAAGTGGACAACAGAATTAGGTAAAGGTTTTAGGGGAGGACGGATTGGGCAAGGAGCAAATAAAGGAGTAAGAGGGTGATAGAGGAGTAAGTAAGAAAAAAAGAAAGAACGGAAGTAAGGATCTAAATCATTTTCGAAAGTTCTATAGTTTGAATTGATAATTATAGTTTTGAATGCGTAATTGTGAAGCAGATTATTTTTTTTTTGAGGCCTTAAATCTAAAGTTTTTTTTTAATTCGAACAAAAGGAGGTGAAACATAAAGAAACAAGGTAAGAGAAGGAATGTTTTTGGGGAAAAAAGAAAGTGCAGAATATGTGAATGGGAGGAGAAAACATAGGAGCATTAATGGTATAGATGTATAAAAGGAATGGGAGATAAAGGAAGCTAGGAAGAGAATTTATTATAGATTTTAGTGGAGGATGGATTGGGCGGGGTGTAGGTGAGGGAGTTGGAGGAGGCTAGAGGAGAGAATGAGAAAAAAATAAAAGAATGGTTGTGAAAAAATGGCAAACTTGAGGTAGGAGAGGAATAGGAGATAAAGAAAACAGGCAAGAGAATTTAGTAAATGTTTTAGGGGAGGATGGATTGGGCAAGAAGTGGATGAATGAGTCACAGGGGGCTAGAGGAGTAAGTGAGAAAAAAAGAAAGAGTGGTTATAAAAAATGGCAACAATGAGGTAGTAGAGGAATAGGAGATAAAGAAAACAGGCAGGAAAATTTGGTAAATGTTTTAGGGGAGGATGGATTGGACGAGGAGTGTATGAAGGAGTTGGGGGAGGCTAGAGGAGTAAGTGAGAAAAAAAGAAAGAGTGGTTATAAAAAATGGCAACATTGAGGTAGTAGAGGAATAGGAGATAAAGAAAACAGGCAGGAGAATTTGGTGAATGTTTTAGGGGAGGATGGATTGGGCAAGGAGTGGATGAAGGAGTTACGGGGGGCTAGAGGAGTAAGTGAGAAAAAAAAGAAAGAGTGGTTGTAAAAAAATCGCAAACTTGAGCTAGAAGAGAAGTGTAAGTGAAAGAAAAAGGAAACGGTAGTAAGGATCTAAATCATCTTTTAAACTTCTATAATTTCAATTTATTTTTATAGTTTTGAAAGCGAAATTTTTAAACAGAATAATTTTTGAGGTCTTGAAACTAATTTTTTTTTTATTTCAAAAGCAGGGAGGTAAAAAGTAAAGATAAAAAATTATTTTGACGGATACTACCTTCTTCAACCATTTATAACTTTTTTTTAATATTAATTAAAAAAATGTTCGTTCTCCTACAGTTAAGATAAGCTTCTTTATGCTCCTTCTATTGAATTAATGATCTGGAAACACTTTTGATAAGCGGGAAATGACCAGCATTTTTTTCAGAGTGATCACGAAATATTTTAGATTTTTATTTAGAATTTCAGTTCTGAAATTGTACAATATTTTTTTACATTTTTAATTCAAATCTTTCCGAATCGATAAAAGTTTCAGATTTAAATACAAAAAAATGTCAGGACAATGTCACTATTAATTTTTTCAAGATTGAAATTTTTTGTATTGAAATCATTGGTAGTCAATTTTATATTTAATAATTTTAGTACTAAATATTTCAATTGTTTGGTTTTTTTAAATTCTTTGAAATTGTAGAATAATAAATTAAAATGCTTGGCAATTGTAAAATTTTTTAGTTTAAATGATTTGTAACTAAAGAATGACCAAAATTTCAAATTTTTCCATTTGTAAGTTTTAATTTTGCAATCCAATTCGAAATGGTTGCATTTTTAAAAGCTTTAATTAACCATTTTTAAATTTATTATCATTTAAACAATTTCAATTTATTTTAAATATTTGCACTTTCGAAGTGTCTAAGTATAAACAAGTTTCAGTATCACAATTTATGGTTATTAAATATTTCTAGTTTGAACGTTTCTTTTTTTTAGAATAATTGAATTTTAAAGGTTGACAATTTAGAATTTTTCTATTTTTAATAGTGAAAGTTACGAAGAATTTTTTTCCATTAGAAAAATTTATCTAATCAATTTTTATATTAAATAATAATCTTTAAATGTATGTAATAACAATTTTTAATTTTAGATTTTGAGAAGCTTAAACTTCAAAAAACTTAATTCCTAAATTTTTTATCTGATCCAGTTTTCTACTTTCTGATGTAAAATTATTCCATTTTAAAATTTTTCAATTTTCCTATTTTCGAAATTTTAATCTGAATTTATTCAATTTTGAATTTCTTCAATTGAAAATAACACTATTCAATGTTCAACGTTTTGAATTCAAAAAATACAACTTCAAATATTTATTATTATGAAATTGTTGAAGTTGAATTGGTATGAAATTTTTCAATTTTAAAAACATTCCTTTCCAAATTATTCAATTTTAAGCATATTCAAATTAAAAATGGTTTAATTTGGAAAGTCTTAAATAAATCAAGAAATAAAAAAATTGAAAATGTTAAAAAATATTAACTATTTCAAACTCAACTTAAAAAAGAGTCAATTAACAATTAAAAAATTTTAAAAATGCAATAATAAATGATAATTATAAATAAAGTATTAAAAATTATACGATTATATATTAAAACGTTAAAAATTGTATCGGTAAAAATCAGAATGGGTGTTCTGAATTTTCAAGTTTAAAGCTAAAAAGTATAATGACTATTTGAATTGTTTTTTATTTTTACCAATTTGGATTTTCTTAAAATAACCAAAATTTTTAAGGTTTTGAAAATAAAAAAGTTTTAATATCACAATTCTCGGTGACTAAAACTGTTACTAGTTTTTAACGAAATTCAGTTTCTTTTATATCTCTAACGTTCCATAAGAAAAATTTTGTCATTTTTAATGTTTATCATTCTAAATCATTTTTTTATTATCCATTTATTTTTATATAATTTATATTTGAAAAAATTTATATTTAAACAATCACTTTAGTCTTCGATTCCAAATTTTAATTGCTTCAAATAAAAAATCATTAAATTATTATTAAATAAAAAGTTTCCTATTTCTAATCAATAAATTGTCCTACTTTCGCAATATTAATATAAAATAATTAAATTTGGTGATTCCTGAATTGAAATTAACCTTTTTTAATTGTGAACGCTTTAAATAATAAATTATACAAAAATTTAAAATTTGTCTAATGAAATTGTTCAGTTTTCATCAATTTAGTCCGAAATCCTTTTCTTTTTATTTATTTTTAAATATTTCTCTTCTTTTATGTTGCTTAATGTGCACTAATTGTTTGTAGTTGAAATGATTTAGAACCAATAATATTTAAAAATCAAAACATATTTAAAAATAATATACACACACAATTTATTTACAAGCTTATAATATTATTGAATAAGATAATCGCTGAATTAAAAAATTCCCGAAGATGATAATTTCACCGAAATTGTAAAACGTTCTAATAAAATTTCTGGCAGAAAATTGCCGAATTATAAAATATCCGGATTAGAAAATTTCCGAAGTCAAAAAATTAAAATTGGTTGATAAATGTTATTTATTGATTAAAAATGCAAGAATTAAATATTAAGGTAAAAAAATTATTTTCAGTGTTTCGAATTTCTGAAATTATTATTTGAAATAAGAATAATTGAAAAAAATGTTCATCTGAAAATATATTTCTTTCAATTATTGTTACTTTAAATTCATATAATAATTTTAGAAACCTTAGGCATTGGAAGTAATATATTTCTTTAAGTATCTGATTATTTTATTTTAAATACAAAAATAATACTTATAAACAAAAAATGTAATTGTTTAAATTCGGGAATTTTCTAGTTTGAATATTTTATAATTCGTCAATTTTCTGTGGGGAATTTTATTATTCAGGGATTTTCCAATTTGGAAATTTAACTGCAACATTTTACGGGAACGTCAAGCGTATTATCATGTAAGGAAATTAATAAATTAATAAAAAAGATTAATTGCACAACGAGGCCCTAAGAAATAAAAAATATTTTAAATGCCTTCTTTAATAAAATTTCGAACAATGTTGCCATTTTGCAACTGATTAATATTTCATGTTGACTCTAGGACTTCGGAAATATCCAATAAGTCAAGAAAGTAATTACGTAGAAGCCAAAGAAACCCTTTAGGAAAAAGAAGTAATAAAAGAAACACGTGGTCTAGTTTAAATGCCATTCCCGATGAAATAAAAATTTCCGCTTAGAAGAAAATTAAAACAAATTTAAAAAAAATTAAAACAAATTGAAAAACATGTCAAAAAGACTATCTATTCACCGCGATGATAATATTTGAATGTATGTGAAAGAAATGTTTAATTTTAGATTCTGAGAAGCTTAGACTTCAACAAACTCAATTCCTAAATTTTTATCTGATCCAGTTTTTTACTCTCTAATGTAAAATTATTAATAATTATAATATAAAATTTACATTCATTTACAATTTAAAATTTAAAAAATGC
>JAAAKG020134551.1:0-13805 GCA_010014905.2 Druon quercuslanigerum | reverse complement strand
AAATGTTAAGAAAACTGCGAATATCTTAAAAAAGTATTTAGAACTTCAGAAACAATTTCAAAAATAATTAAAAATTTGAAGAAAATTTCAAATGTGAGAAACAAAATGCAGATTTTTGAATATTTCAAAATAAAATGTTGAAGATTTTAAAGAATTTTTGAAAATTTTCAAAAGAATAATAAATTTTCATTGAGATTTCCAGGTACATTTAAAATTATTTTTATTTAAAAAAATTACATATAAGAGGAAATTAAAAAAGATTTTTAAAATTATAAAAAAAGAATCTACAAGATTTTAGAGCAAGTTTTTTTTACTGTGCAGTCTTTAAAAAAAATTGAATAATTTTAAAAGATATTTAGAAATTTTGAAAAAATTCAAAAATATTTAAAAATTTGAAAGGTTGCAAAAAATTTTTAACAAAGTATAGAAATTTGAAAATTTAGAACAAAAAATGGAGAACCTTTTTGGAATTTTGAAAGGTTTGAAAATAATAAAATTAAAAAATTGGTAAAATTCCTTTAAATATATTAAATGATTATTTAATTTGAAAAAGTAATTTAAAGAAAATATTTTTAAAAAATTGAAAACCATTTCAAAATATTTCGAAATTTGTCAAAAAAGAAAAGATTTTTTTGAAAAGATTCGAAAGTAGTTTAAATCTTAAGAAGATTAAAAAAATTGTTTAAAGGTAGATTTTGGAAGAATTTAAAAAATAAGCTTTTAAAGATTTTTTAAAAGTTTCAAGATAAGAATAAAAGAAATCTTAGGATTTCCGGGAAATTTTCAAATGATTTTATGTTATTTTCAAATATTAAATTTAAAAGAAAAAAAAATTGAAAAATTAGAGTAAGTTCAAGAGATATTAAAAAGCTTTGAAAAGATTAAAAAAGTTTTAAACAAAATATAGATTTTTAAAGATTTCGGAAAATAGAATCTAAGAATTTTGAAAGATTTCAAGGGAATAACGTTTTTTTTAATGATTCCAGATAAAGTTTCTAGTTAATTTTTTTAACTGAATAATTAATTTTCATAAAAAATGTACAAAGATTTCTAAAGATAGAAGATTTTGAAGTTTTAGAAAGATAAAATAATAGTTTAAAGCTTGAAAAGAATAAAAAATGTTTTGACAAAATGTATATTTCTGAAGATTTCGAATAAAAAATCCGAAGCCTCTCAAGAATTTAAAATGATTTCAAGAAAATAAACAACTCATATTAAATGTCCTGGGATTTCTAAAAACGTCGAGTTTGAAAATTCATCTGTTTTGGCAGAAATTTAATCATTTTTGGTTAAAAATGCAAAAGCTTTGTTTAAAAATGATCTGTTTTTGCTAAGAATGTAACTTCTCCTTTAAAAATTTGTCTTTTTTTGATGAAGTCAGCTACATTTGATTTGAAACAAAATTTTTGGTCGTAGTAACTACACTTACATTTGTTTTAGAGAATTCGTCTTTCTTCGCTAAAAATGTCACTATTTTGGTAGAAAATTCAACTACTTGGTTAATAGTTGAACTACATACTTTGTTAAAAATTAGATTTTTTTAAGATTCAACATTTTAGTTGAAAATTGATATCTTTGGTTGTATGTGTAACTATTTTGTTGACATTTTTTTTTTAGAAAAATAATTTTCTTGGTAAAAAATATTTTGTAGAAAACATTTCTTTTTTGTATAACTGTTTTTGATTTAAAATTAAAATTTTTGGTTAAAGATTAGCATTTTTTTAAATTTTGATATGACACATTTGAAACCTTTAAACATCTTTTTGAATTTTGTTAAGAAACATAGGAAAATTAAGAAAAATAAACTTATAAAATAAACATTTGTTTGTAGTCTTTTGTTGTGTATTGAAAATTTTTTTCCCCTAAAATTGAAGAACCACATTATTAATAATGCTAATTTAATAACTATTTATTTTCTAGCGCGAGATAAGAATGACAAAAAATTATTTGCATTCGCGTTTGTTCGTTTGATGGAACCTAGTGGCGCTACATTGCAAGACGGCCAACATGAGCTTCATATATACAAATGCGAGGAAAAAATCAAACTCGAATCTCTTAGTTACTTGTCTCTGCCTAGTACTGCCCGAGAGCCAAATTATCCAGGTAAGCTGAAAATAAAGTATTTTGTTTCATTCTAACTTGAAGATTATATGAAGGGTCCGCGGTCTAAACCTGTTAAATGACATTTCAGAAATTTTACACTGCGACGGAAAATCGTTGTTATTTTTGCAATTTTCAATATTTCTTAAAACTAAAATGTGTTTTGTTCATTTACTAGAGAAAAATAATACACTTTAGTTTTATAACGTTTAAATCAAAATTGACCGTTATATGACAATTGAAATCTCACTGGTCTATTTACGAGTAAACTGAGCCGTTGTGAGAAAAAGCACAGATTTCTCATAAGACGCCATAAGCAGTTGACATATTTATACCGCGGACCTATGCTCTACATACCAAAACGCGATTTTCGAAAATACATTTTTAAGAAACTGAAAGGAATAAAAAAATACAAAAAAATCAATTTCAAAAAAAATATCAGTTAACAGGTTTAGACCGCTCACCCTTTATATAATAAATAGGATTGATACTTTGCAGAGAATTTATAAAACTCAGAGAAAGTCAGGAAAAACCTGAAAAATTGAGGGAATTTTTTGTATAAACTGAAGTGTAAGTTTAGATAACTTTGGAACGTACATGCACATAAATTCTGTAAATTAAATAAACATGGAACATAGTGAAATTATATTTAGAAAAGATAACGTTTTCATTAATATTATGTAAATCTTACAAACGTATCATTTTTGATTATTTTGTTGTATTTTTTAGCATTTTTTTTAGAATTCATCTTATGGTTAAAAATGGTATTATTTTGTTGAAAAGTGAAGAATTTGGTTTAAAGTCATTCTTTTTGGTTGAAAATTCAACTGTTTCATTGCAAATATAATTGGTTTGTAAAAAATTTGTCTTTTCGTCATGAAAATTCAACATGTTGGATGACATTGTTTTTTCTTTATTGTTTGAAAAATTTTTCTTGATTGAAAATTGTACTCTTTTGTAGAAAAATTCGTCTTTTTGGTTTAAAAATTCATCTGTTATCGTAGAAATATAATTTTTTCGTTGTTAAAGTACAACTCTTTGGCTGGTAATTTAAGTTTTTTTTGGTTAAAATGTGTACCAACTATTCTATTTATCGTTAAGATTTTTTCTTCAAAATCTATCTTTTTAGTAGAAAATTAATGTCTTGCTTGAAAATTTACCTTTTTAGTCGAAAATTCATCTATTTGGTTAAAAATTCATTTTTTTATTGGTAAATTTTCATAATTTTTATTGGAAATTCGTTTCTTTTGGTTAATATTTATCTATCTTGTTACAAATTGATTTTTTTTACTGAAAACAGATTTTTTTAACTGAAAGTTGAACTATTTAATTTTTTTTGTAATTTTATGTTTGTAGTTGAAAGTTGCACCAGTTGGTTAAAAATTCGCCTTTTTTTAGTAGAGATGCAATCTTCTTGGCTGAAGAATCATCTGTTTGGTTGAAAATTGAAATATTTGGTTGAAAATTAATTTCTTTCATTGAAAATTGAACTGTTTCATGTGTTGTGGTAAAATATTAATCTTCATGGAAAAAAATCATCACTTTGGTTAAAAATTTAACTATTTTTTTGATAATCGTGTTTTATTGGCTAAAAAAAATATTTTTTCAACTAAAAATATATTATTTTATGTTTTGTTAAAAATCCATATTTTTTGAAATAAAAATTAATTTATTTTGTCGAAAATTCGTCTTTTTATAGAAAATTAATCTTCTGTTTTGAAACTTCACCTTTGGGTCTAAAATTCAACTATTTAATTAAAAAATCTTTTTTTTGGGTCGAAGATTCATAATTTTAGTTAAAAACTTATCTTTTGCAATGAAAATTTAACTATTCAATTTTGTTAGCAGAAAAATTCGTGTATTGTCTTGAAGTCTTGTCTTTTTGGTTGAATATCAATTTTTTTAATTTAGTTAAAAATTAATCTTTTTATTTCGAACATCAATTATTTGGTTAAAAAGTAATCTATTTTGTAAAAATACAGTACCTCTAAGTTATCATTCACTCTATGTGAATCTCTATTTTTTTAGTAAACAATTGTCTTACGTAAGATCTTCCAATCTGTATGTGCATCGTCACTAAAAATCTTTTAAATAATTTAAAAAAACAACCTTTTTGCATTAATATTATTGATCAGCTAGGCATAAGGTTGTTTTTATGTCTAGAAGAAAAATGTATAAAGGTCAGGGAACAGTCAGGGAAAGTTCGGGTATTATGAAATTAGGATTTTCTAGTAATTTGCTTTTGGTTGAAACACTTTTGTACAAAATCCCTCTTTTTTGTTTAAAAATTAATCTCTTATCATAGAAAGATAATCTTTTTTTTTGTCAAAAGTAAAACTCTTTGATTCATAATTAAGATCTCTTTTGGATAAAACATCAACTATTACATTTTTCGTTAAGAATTCGTACCCGGAAAGTCCGAGTATTTCGAAATTAGGATTTTCTTTAACCCTGTTATAAGGTAAAGACATTTTTCTTATGATTTGTAGGAATCCCACCGTTCACGAGGTCTCCAAAGGAAGCGGTCTTTATCACAACCTTACTTTGCAGTACAAAACTGACGCAAAACGTCGATATACAGAGCTTGTTACAGTGGAAAGATCATCCTGAAAGGATCTCGGATTCTTTGACCAAAGTTTTAAAACTAGATGGTGAAGAGGTAGTGAAGTTTCTACAAGACATTTTGGATGCCCTCTTTTCTATGTTTCACACTGAAGACGGAAATTCTACTGCTTATTCGGGCCTAGTCTTTCAAGTTCTGGTTTCGATATTCAGCTTACTTGAAGATCCCAAGTTTGAACACTTCAAACCGGTGATGAACGCATACATTTCTGGTCATTTTGCTGCTGCTCTCGTTTATAAAGGCCTTTTGAGTAGTGTTCAACATTGCGCTGATTGGGCCACCGCGTCAGATCGACAGGAGCCGATCATTAAGTGTTTCCGAGCATTAGAATACATTTTTAAATTTATCATTCAAAGTCGATTATTATTTGCGAGAGCGACGGCCGGCCAGTTTGAGGACAGTTTTAAAAAGGATTTATATTGCGTATTTTCAGCCCTTAATAAAATGCTCACGCGTACCTATGATGTCGTTTTACAATCTCAAGTTGCACTTTTGTCGTCGATTTCACCTGTGTTCGAACAACTGGTTGCCGTGCTACCAGTGCTCGAAGTTGTTAAATTGACATGTACAATGCTGGACTCGATTCTTCGTGAACCGCCACCGCAATTAATGCAGGCGAAATTGCAAGCGATCAAACGTCTCGTAACGTCCGAGCTCTTTGAAGACGATGAGAGCAGAAATCTTCTGCTTGTGACAATCTGCAAGCACTTGAGGCTTCATATAGTGAAAAGGGAAGAATTGAGAGCGTGCACCGATATCCTTGGCGATATTCTCAACTTTTTGTACACGAGAGCTGGAGATACGAATAAGGTGAACAATTGCATCCACCATGACATTGAAACACTCGTTCTCTCTATTCTGGAGGTGCTGATACAGACGATATTGATTATCGTCAATGCCAATGGTCCCGTTTTAGGATGCTTGGTAGCTTCGTTGATCGGTCTGCTTCAACTTCTAGACGAATATCACTACTCGCGACTCTGGGAGGAATTATCGTTGGGCGGCGATCGAAAGAGTCTGAAGGAGTTCCTTCTCCGTGGTTTCCTTGTTCTCAGGGACTTAGTCAAGCGGGCGATTTTCCCGGAAGACTGGGTTGTCATCAAAATGCAAGCGAACAATGTAATTTTAAAGTCGCTGAAAGAGCTTGCCCAGCCACTGGCATTCCGATTTCTGCAGAACAACTTTGATTTTCAATTGTGGTCGACATACTTTAATTTGGCTGTTGCTTATCTCACGCAACCGTCATTGCAACTCGAACAGTTCTCCGAGGTGAAGCGAGAGAAGATTGTGGAGAAGTACGGAGACATGAGGGTACTTATGGGTTTTCAAATATTGTCTATGTGGTCACGTTTGGGTGAGCGGAAGCTCGAATTTATTCCTGGTATGGTGGGTCCATTTTTGGAAGTGACTCTGGTCCCGGAGAGTGAACTTCGGAAAGCGACTTTGCACATTTTCTTCGACATGATGGAGTGTGAGCAGCAAGCTCGAGGCAGTTTCAAGTCCGTTGAGTCGGAATTGATAGACAAATTAGACATTTTAATTAGTGAAAATAAAGGCGATGACGAGTACAGACAGCTTTTCAATACCATGTGAGTACTGTGAATTTTATTGATACAATTCGTATTTCAGGGTGGTCGCTGGACCGGGAAATCGGGAAATGAGGGTGAACTTATTTCTTTTATCGAAAATTTTACCAATTTTTCCAAAGGAGAATATATCCTGATTGGATATATTTTCAGAGTGGCGACTTGGCCGGGAAAAAACCGGCTAGTTACTTTTGACTGCATTATCTCTGTTTACTCTAATTAAATCATAATTTATCATTGAATTTTGATTTATTTTTATATTTATTTATAAATTTAACTATTTGTTTGGAAATGTATGTACTTTGTGAAAAATTTACCTTTTTTGTAGAAAAGTAATATTTGTGGTTAAAAATTAATTATTTTGGTTGAAAATTAATTCCTTCAACTTAAAATTGTAATGTCTATTTTTGGTTTTAAAATGATCTTTTCTTGTTGAGAATTCAACAATTTGAATGAAAATTTGTCTTTTTTCATTTAAAATCCAACTATTTCGTTAAAAATTTGCAAATTTTGTTAATCTTCATGTTCAAACAAAATTTTTTCTGTTAAAACTCAAGTATTTCAGTTAAATATTTAGAATTTTAGTCGCAAATTCATCTTTTAGGGTGAAAATAAAATTACTTGGCTGAAAGTTAAACTCTTTTGCTGAAAATTAATTTTTTTTCGATGAAGATTCATCATTTTAATTAAAAATTCATTTCTTTAGTAGAAATATGAGCTATTGGATTGAAAACTTATTTTTGCTTTGGATGAAAATAAATTTTTTGCCGAAAATTTAACTATTTGGTTGAAAATTTTCTTGTTTTTTAAACTGAAAATATAACTATTATTCCAGTTGAATATTATATAATTTTACATAACAATTCATTTTTTTAGTTGAACATTCATTTTTTAAATAGAAATTTAATTATTCAATTTTTGGTTGAAAATTATCTTTTTTGCTTAAAAATTCATATTTTATGGTAGAAGTTAATTTTCTTGGTTGAAAATTCGTATTTTTTGTCAAAAATTGAATCATTCTAGTTAAAGATGCGGAGTTTTAGTTGAAAATTCATCCTTCTGATTTAAAATTCAACTATTCCCCTTAAAGATTTACAATTTTAGTTGAAGATTTATCACTTTGTTTGAAAATGTAACTGTTTTTAAAGTTAGTTTTTTTTGTTGAAAGTTGTTTTTTTTGTTTGCAAAGTAATTTTTCAAACAAAATTTAACTTATTCTGATTAAAAGTTTCATGGTTTGAAGTTGAAAATTCATCTGTTTGGTTGAACATTAATTGTTTGAACCTAAAAATTAATTATTTAAGTTACTATTTCAGTTGAAGATTTATTGTTTTAGATGAAAACTCTTTTTTTTTAACTATTCCGTTTTAAAATTCGTCATTTTTGTTCAAAATTAATTTTTTGAGCTAAAAGTTTAACTATTCCATTTTTTGTTGGAAACTCATATTTTTTAGTTGAACATTTAAGTATTTATTTAAAAATTCATTTATTTTTCAACTTTTTGCCCGGTTATCTTAAAAGAATGTGTCACTCTGATTTTCGTTTTAAAAAATGTGTGCAATTGCCGGTCAAAAAATGAGTTCACTCTCATTTCCCGGTTTCTCCTGGTCTCCAAAAATTACCGCTTTCCCGGTCCAATTTTTAACTTTTTCAGTTATGAAATCATTCAATTTAGAATGTGTGATTCTAAAAAAAAATCACTTCAATTTTCCATTTTAGGTCTTTGTTTTTGAGAATACTGCATAATTCAGTTTTGAAGACTTTTGAATTTGAAAATGTTTGATGAAAAACGTTTCAAGTTATTTATCTGCAAATATAAATTAATTAATGATTTTTTAAACTGAAAGCTACTTCCTGTGTTAAAACTAATTAAATTTATAAGAAGATTCTGAATCTGTACAATAGTAAGCAATTTAACAATTAAAGTTTGAAAATTGAAATGTTTCAATTCGAAAGCCTTAGTAATTAAAACATTTAAACTTTCGGTTGAAACCCCTATAAACTCTTTTCAATTTTAAAATGTATTCAAGATAATAGATTTGTAATTAAATACTTTGATTCATTTTTTAGAAATTATAAATCGAATATTCAAAACGAAACAATCCAGAACTGAATTTTAAAAAACAGAAACCTTAATTCTTGATATTTTCCGAGTACTGAATTTAATCTTTGAACGGTACGATTTTAACTGATAAGTTTAAATTCAACTTATAAAGATTTTTACCGAGTTGGAACGGAGGGGTTTTGGGTTTTTATTTAAAAATTTTTTTTAGAGTTGTTTTGGAAGAAGCCATTTTTTATAATTTTGATTGATTTGAAAGAGAAGAAATTTTAGTTTAAAATTTTTCTGAATTCAAATATAACGTTTTTTATTTTATAATAATATTTTAATTGAGTTTAAGGTAATAGTTTGTCTTTTTTTTTAATCAGAGAAGGGAAATTTTTAATTTATAACATTTTTATCAATGTGAGTTGTAAGGTAGGAATATTTATAATTTGCGGCTTTAAAACTGACAGCATGGTAAAAGTTAAAAATTTAATTAAAAAATTCGGAATTAAAAATTCTTTGCGATTCAACTTTAAAAGCTTTAAATGTAAAAAAGTCCAATTTGAGTGTTTTAATTAGCAGTTCAGTTTTGACGAATTTTTTTCTCGATTAAAGCGGCCACCCTGTATTTGCATGTGAGTCTTTAATCTATTGTTTTATTTATATTATGTATGCAAGATTTTAAACTAAAGTTATTTTTCACATTTTCATGCCGCTTTAGGGAACACTTAAGTGCAGTGTAAGTTTGTACTTTACGCGATAACCACATGACATTTTACTAACAATTGTATACTTTTTTATACCTCAAACTGACCATTGTATTTTTTTGGCGACACAGATTATTAAATAGAGTACAATCAGAAGATCCAACTTGGAAGGACAGTGGAACTGCGTTTATTACGTCAGTTACGCGATTATTGGAGAGGCTTCTTGACTACAGGAGTGTTATCCAAGGTGACGAGAATCGAGACAAACGCATGTCCTGCACCGTCAACTTATTGGTAAAGAACTTATAGCTTTTTTAATGTATGCCTAGAGCTAATCCACATAGTCAGTTAAATCACTTTTTAAAGAAAAAATCACTATAGCGATATTAAGGTATTACAAAATTTTCATAATATTTAAAGAATTTTATTGAATCTCCAAGGATTTCAAAGAGGTTTAAAGATCTGTAGGGATTTTAACTTTTTTTTAGACAACTTCATGCTATAATATTGAAATAATTAATGAAAAAAAATACAGAAAGTCCAAACTAATTTTACGGGTTTTAAAAGATTTCCAAAAACATCAGGAGATTGTTAGGGATTCCAAAATATTTTATTTCGAGGGACTTCCATGTATTTTAAGGTCTTTAGAAGGATTTTTTGGTATTTAAAAACATTTCGACGAATTTTAAAAGATTTCACCGAGTTTAAAGAGGTTTAAAAATATTTCCACAGATTTTAAGGAACCTAAAAAATTTCAAGGGATTTTTGAGGATTTTAAAGATTTCCAAACATTTCCAGAGATATTAAGGAATTCGAAAGGATTTCCAGAGATTTAAAAAAATTCACGGGGTTTTTAATAATATTGTATGATTTCCAAAGATTTCTAGATATTTTTAGTGCACTTTGGAAAATAAATGAAATTCTATTTAAAGGGATTCGTAGGGATTCTAAAAATTTCCAGTAGCTTTGTAAGATTTCAAGATTTTATTAATTATCCAACGATTTAAGTGGACTTTAAAGGCTTGTAAGTTATTCAAGAATTTTTTTAAAGAACTGCAATTAATAAGTTTTATTCAATTTATATTCAGCGGCTTTTAAATTATTTATATTTTTTGAATAGATTTTTAGGTTTTACAAAAACTTCAAGGATTGCAAGAGATATACAAAATTCCAAGGAATTTCAAAGAATATTGAAGGATTTCTAAAGATTGCAAGGGATTTCTAGTGAATTTTGGATCAAAAATTAAATTAAATTTCAAAGGATTTCTGTCGATTTAAAAGATTTCTAGGGAGTTATTACATTATTTTAAGGAATTTCATAAGAGTCAAAGAATTGTAAGAGATTTAAAAGAATTTTATAGGATTTTTCAAAGATTTCAAAGGATTTCTAGAGAATTTTGTACATTAAAATGAAATTAATTTTCAAGGGATTCCTAGCAATTTAAAAGATTTCAAGGGATTTTAAGACATTTCAAGGAATTTCATAAGATTAGATGATTCAAAAAATTTCGAATTTCTTAATTGCATTTTTACGGTTTCCAATGATTTAAAAGGCTTTTAAGGTATTCCTGACACTTTCTTCAAGAAAAATGCCTCCTTTATCCCTTTAATCTATCTTATTTTAGATTTCACCTGAAAAAAAGAAAATTTCATTAATCTATTTACGGAATCTATAGTAGTTCATAATTTGAAAATTCTTTTCAATATCAGACCTCATACTGCCCTCTTTTCGTCTTTTTGAAAGAATTGCTCTTTTTCTCTATTCTCAAAATATTTTCCCTTTTTTGCCTTACATTCAAATTGAATAAATAGAACCCAATAAGAAAATCCAACTATTATTGGTTTAAAGTTAATTCGTTTTGATTAAGAATTCAACTACTTGTGTGTTTGGACTAAAAAATTCATAGTTTATCGTAGAAAAGTTATCTTTCTGATTAAAAGTGTAATTTTTTTTTAATTCAACTATTTTCTTCTAAAGTAATGTTTTTCGTTCGAAAATTTAACTCCTTTGTTAAAGTTTCATTTTTCTGGGTATAAATTTCATCTTTTTGGATTGGAAATTCTTTTTTCAACTGGAAAGTTAACTATTGAACTTTTGTTTTAAAATTTATGTTTTCAAGTTTAAAATTCATGTGTCTGGTTGAAAGTTTCTATTTTTTGGTTGAAAACTACCCTGGTTGAATAATCTATCATTATAGTAGAAAATGCATCTCTTCAATTGAAAACTGATTTTTTAATCGCAAAAATTTAAATATTCAATTTCTGGTTGAAATTTGATCTTATTTATTTTAAAATCCGTCTTTTTAGTTTCAATTTCATTCATTTAAAATTTAACTATTCTAGTTGAATAATCCATCATATTGGCAGAAAATTTAACTATTTATCTTTGGGTTAAAATTTGCCATTATTTGAAAATTTGTATTTTTTGTAAAAATGTAACCATTCCACTGTATAAACTTCAACTATTTGCTTGGAAACTCATTCTTTTCGGTAGAACATTAATCTTTTTAGTTGATATATTTACTAATACAATTTTTGGTCGAGAACTCATATTTTTTATTGGAAATTTAAATACTTTGTTGAAAGTTGAACTGCTTTCTTAAAAATTAATTTTTTTGATTCAAGATTCTTGGTTAAAAATTCATCTCTTTTGCTGAAATTACTTTATTTTTGCTTCAAAGGTCTCAAACTATCAATTTAGAGCGTTTCATATTGAATTTTATATAGTACCTACATTAATTTTATTTGAAAGAACTTTTTTTCTATTATTTCCCTATTTTCGTGAAAAGGCACTATTTTCCCTTTTTGTCAGTATTTTATGCTGTGAAGTCTGCAATATTAAAATTATTTTAATTCATAATATCCTGGTTTCCTAGTTTCTCTTGCCAACAATAGAAATATAAATAGGTAGTTAAGTGTCAAAGGTTTATTTAGGTTTTAATAAAATAATGAATTAGAATTTGACTTAGCATTACTTTTAAAATTTATTCTAGCAATTGTACCTTGATTTTCACCCTTTAATTATGCAATAGAATTTTACCTTATTTTGTACAAACAAACCGATAAATTAAATATGTAATGGAATCAAATTTTTAACTAAAGATAAGTGTTTCTAATAACATTACAGGCGTCTTTTTGGTTGAGCAGTTCTCAGTTTTAGTCACTGTTTATCTTAAATTAGTCACTTTTTCCACTTTTTTCAAGTAAATTAGTATATGGCAGCTCCGTGTATTCCTTAGAAATATGCAGCAGCCAACACTGCAAATTATCATGTGCATCTTAATAATTTTGTTAATTGTCTTACGCTAATTTTATTAAGCTACGTGTCTATATGACCGCACGTGTCGAAAACATGCAGTATTGAAAGAGTAACATAAGTCTTTCGCACGGCACTCCGAATCATTGATCAAGATGGGTCTCTTCTTATTTTTTTTGCAGAATTTTTACAAGAACGAGTTCAATCGAAAAGAGATGTACTTGCGTTATATTTATAAACTGCACGATCTACACTTAGCTGCCGAAAATTACACTGAGGCTGGATTCACGATGAAATTATATGCTGATCAGTTGGGCTGGGGATCCAATGTTCTGATTGCAGCTCACAATCATCAGCAGGAACCAGAGTGGCAGCGAAAAGAATTGCTCTACCATCAAATCATTCATTACTTTGACCGTGGTAAATGCTGGGAAAAGGGTATACCACTTTGCAAGGAATTGGCTGTTTTATACGAGACTGGATTGTACGACTACGCGAAATTGAGTCAGATACTGAAAATGCAAGCCAAATTTTTGGATAATATACTTACGCAACTTCGTCCGGAACCTGAATATTTTAGAGTCGGCTTCTATGGATTGAGTTTTCCTCTTTTTGTGCGGGTACGCTGAATTACTTATAATATACTCTGCTAATATTTACGTAATTTAAGCTGTTCTGTGACAAATTCAAAATAAGTTTTACTCTTCTCCTGTTTCAGAACAAATTATTCATTTATCGTGGGTTAGAGTACGAAAGGATAGGTGCTTTCACCCAGAGACTTCAGACAGAATTTCCAAGCGCACAAATTTTGACGAAAAACGCGCCACCTGACGAGAGTATCCTGACATCAGAAGGACAATGTAAGTCTATCGTTTTTTCATAACTAAGTGGACAATTAAAAACAATTAATTCAATAACTATTAAGGGCAGGTCATAAACTACATTATTAATTTGAGAGGGATGGAGGGGCATCGCGCCAGAAACTACGATCGGTAATTTTACGAACTTAGGTAATGTTTAGTACGTTTTCTGATGATAAATCTTAACCGAGGGGCTAATTACTCCTGAAATCTGATGTATACTCTCTTTGCAATCTTATTCTATGTCATGGAATCCTTTTTAATCCCATGAAAATTCGATGCCATCTCTATTAAATCTCAAGCAATCTATATAAAATTTGGTCTTCAATCTCATACGATTCCGTTGAATCTTAAGGAATTTCAAGCAATCCTTCGCAATCTCTTGTTATCCCATAAAAGTCGATGCAATCCCATGCAATCTCTATAAAATCTGGAAGAATATGTATAAACTTTCATTTGCAATCTTATGCAACCCAATGCAATCTCTTATAAAATGCCGAGCCATCAGTATAATATTTCGTTTTCAATCACATGCAATCCCGTTTAATCTTAACCTTCGCTCCCACTTCTGGGTCAAATTGACCCGTACCTCGAGTTTGGTTGCGTATACCTTTTTCAAAAATTTT
>JAAAKG020134550.1:0-13805 GCA_010014905.2 Druon quercuslanigerum | reverse complement strand
TCAAACGATATCTGTCTGAAAATTGTAATTTACTGCTCTTGAATTATAGTGGCCAACTTCGGCAGGTTGGAATATGTTAAAATCTTGCAAAAAGGCGGCCAAGATACAAGATAGACAGGTGACCAACTTATCGAAGAAATATCCTATTAAAGTCAATGCAAGTTTTTCGGTTCCGTGAAAACCAGTCCAACTTAGACAGGTGGCCAGGTTACAAAGGTGGCCAACTTTACAGGTTTTACTGTAATAATATACGTATGAGTTATATATTCTTAGGCATTTTTTCGGACACTTCCGTTACGCTGATGCCTCGCAGAATTCGCGGGTATATAAAAAATTTCCTCCGTAAACAACACTAACAAAATTTCATTTAAAAATTGGAGTTTTTTATTTCGCAACTTTTGCTCACGGTCTTATTTTTACATGATATTTTATTTTTTATCCTGTAATGTAATAACAAAAAGTCTGAAATTTTGACAACTATGATGCAAAAGTTATTATTTGCCATTATTATACATTAATTTTGTTTCAATTCGTGGGTTTTTGAAAAATTTCCTCCGAAAACACCAACGAAATTTTATTTTTCATATTGTAGTTTTTTTCACTGTAGAGGAATAAAACATAACCTGTCAATGGAACCTCACAACTTTTTCTTAAGGTTTTCTTTTTATTTTATATTTTATTTTGTGTTCTGTAATTTTATAATAAACGGTCTGAAATTTGAAAACTATGAAGCAAGAGTTATCATTTATGGTTATTATACATTTTTGTTTTTATTCATGATCATATGAAAAATTTCCTTGGAAAACAACACCAAAGAAATAATATTTCAAAGTTGGAGTTTCTTATTTTACTGTAGAGGAATATAAACATAACCTGTCAATGGAACATTTCCAAATTCCATTTTGACAACATTCAGTCTAACTTCACTTTTTCTGTTTTTCGTGCTTATCTGCTAGATAAATCCGTTATTGACCACTTTAGCCAGTCGATAGTTAACTGACTGGTAACTACAGCTTTATCTGTCAGATAGCACTATCCAATGGTGGTTCAACATGGAAGTATCCTATCTGCCAAATAAATTTATCTGCAGCTTTTATCCAGAGGTGCATCACACGGCCATTAATTTCTTTAGTTCTCTGGATGACACACATAGTTAACATAGTTAACTTTGGGGCTCTCTGTACATTTATCTGCGTGCATCTAAATAGGGCTCAAGTTGTCGATACTAGTCAAGGAGTTATGGGCATTTTTCTGAATAATGGTCAGAGTAGACATCTTGGGTTTCCCGTTCGATAGTTGAGTTATAATTATTTAATCTATACCTAAAATATCAATGGTATTCTCATCTCCTGCAAACATTTTCCTTTAACCTCTCCCCTATTCCTTTACACACCCCTCCACTACACACTTACTTGGTGGTGGGACGGGTTTTTACAGCTTAAGGTGGGTTTCGAACCACCACCAGCCGCCAAAGCTCTTCCAGAGTGCGAGGTGGAAATTCAATTTACGAAAACCAGTTTCTCGCATTTGCAAAACTAGGAAATTGATCTGGTGGCTTTTTATCGAACCTAGGGGGGTTCTTAGGCTGAAGAGTCTAATAGTTTATTCGACACATATACGTGATTCATGCTGACAAAGGGGTCCTTTTTACATGGAAATACCCAGTGATAGTTTACATAGCCTAACTAATATATATTGAAACAACAAACCTTTTCCTTTTTACTGAAGAATCTGCCAAGACTGCTCTTAATACCCTTTTTCTTTTGTGCTGCTGCAACTGTAGCTGCCGTTACTGGACTCAAATTCATTGGCATATGTAAATGCGAACTCGATAACAGCCCTGTCGGAAGTCCAGTACTGAAATTATTCTTGTACAAACTATCCTGACTGCTATGACGTGAAGATAACGGAGAAGGAGGAGTTCCAGAGTTGAGTACACCATTGTTGTGTTGTCCATGCCTGTTGAAAATAGTGCTAAGATAGTTTCTACTTCTTGAGAAAAGACAATATGCAAAAACGACGGTTTTCTGTCTACCTTAAGCGATTTAAAGGTTTGCCATTGAGTGAACACTCATTACGCTGTTTTTGTACTGAGTTCAAACTAAAAATCTAGTTATTCAATGAAACTTGCCCGAATACAAATCCCTGGTTATTATCACGCAATTCAAGCATTAAAATTAAAATAATACTTACAGGGCTTTTTAGAAAAATCCATATTTTAAAAATCGAAATACTTTTTCTCGAACTTTTTCATTTATAATACGTGCGCATAAAGAATAACGTAAAAATGTTTAATAAAATGTTTCTGTAAAAAGATAATTTCGAGGCCAGCGGCAAGATTTATAGTATCAATAAGTCCTTTAAATCTAACAGTTTGTTGAAAAGCTTGATTAAATTGCATCTTTAGCAGCATATGATTGTCTGATGACATACTAATATTGTCAGTATGAAATAAAAGTAACTGCTGTAAAGTGTTTTTTAAAGTAAGGAAAATTTAAATTTTTTTAAACCCCCACTTCTGCGTCGAAATGATAGTAGTAAGTATAACGTAAACCCTTAGAGACAGATTATTCTTAAGGAGAAAAGAGAGTATAAAAATCTTCTGGAATATTTTGATAATATTATTATCCACAGTTCTATAAAGCTTTTTTATATTTTAAATATAGAAAATTCTTGCAAACCTGTTTTAATCATATTCGAAAAGTCTTCTTTTTCATTTTAGTTTTTCCTTTCTTGTTTTTAGAGGTGCTTATTCACATGTTTATATTTAAAAAAACCTGTTTATATGTTTTATATACAGTATGTGTTACAGGAGCGTTCTAGCAGTAACTGCTAGAAATAAATTTAGTTTTGAAAATCAGTCAGATGGTCTTAGAGTACACTCACTACACTACAATGCACTTACTTAATAAATTGTCCAGTCTTAATTACTTTTAATTATAGCCTGGCAGCGACGGAGCATGCTTTCTACTAGGTTTTCGGCGTAAATTGACGACATGCTTTCTACTAGGTTTTTGGAACTTCTTCAGAGTGAATACACGTTTCTCTAGAAGTTTTATCTTCACGACCGACCATATATTTTCAAATGGATTAGAGACAGGTGACTCCAGTCCCAATCGAAGGTCACGATATTATTTTCGGTTTTCGATCAAAGGCTTTGGTTTCTGCATCAAATGCTTTGGAAGTTTATGCGTCTTCACTGGCAATCTAAATACACAAGGAAGGTTAGAAATATATAAAAAGGCACTATTACCGTCTGCCAACAAGTGGTTAGGTTCGAATAACCAAACATGGATACTGCAGGAGGACAATGATGCAAAACATCGGAGTTATCTGGGCACCACATGGAAAAACGAAAACAATACCGTGACCTTAAATTAGGGCTCCGCAATCACCTGACGCAAATCCAATCGAAAATATATGGTCAGTCTTGAAGATGAAACTTCTACAGAAACGTGTATTCACCCTGAAGCAGTTTCGCAAACCTAGTAGAAAGCATGACCCATCGCTGCCCGGTTATAATTGAAAATAATGGAGACTGGACAATTTATTAAGTAAGTGCATTGTAGTGGATTGCGTTGTATTAGCTTTGGTGACTCTTATTCAAAACTTGAAATTTACCGTGGAAAAAATTGCATAGAGTGGTTTGTGAATGAATTAAAAAAAAACTGAATAAAATATTGGTTCTCAATGAACGTTCGTTATGCCAATGAAGAAACAGACTCCAGGGAAAGAAATAGTTTCTATCTGGTAAAAACTGTCACATCTGTAAAAAACCATTTAAACAAGATGACATAAGACATCACGACCATTGTCATTTTAAGGGCAAGTTTCCTGGTGCAAGTCATGCAGGCTGTAATGTAAATTACAAAGTTTTACACACTGTGCCGGTGGTTTTGAACAATTTATCTGGATGATTTCCACTTTTACATTAAAGCATTAGCTAAACAATTTGAAGGAAAGGTTAAATTATTACCTGTAAATAAGAAAAGAATATCTTATTTATTAAATATAATGCTGGCACAAAAGTAAATTTTCGGTTTATATATTCGTTTTGTTTCATGCCGAGCAGCCTTGAAAAAATATAGTCTCATCTTGGAAATGACGATTACAAAATTAATCTCAAATATTGCAATAATCCCGAAAAAATTATAAATAGTAGTTAGAAAATGAGTATTTCCTTATGATTAACAACTTGCGTGCAATATTTGGAAAACGTTTAATATAAAAACTTTGGGCGAATACTATGATTTGTACTCGAAAATCGAGGTTTTACTTTTGGTGAATATTTTTGAAAATTTCAGGCAAAATGGTTTTGCAACTATAATCTAGATCCTTTACATTACTATGCAGCTCAAAGACTTGCTTGACGCGATGCTCAAATTAGTCGGAATTGAACTTGAATTTTTAGCAGATCCTGAAATGATTCTTCTGATTGAGAGAACGATTAATGTTATTAGATTTTAATTTAAGCGAACCTGGATCTTAAATCTCATATTTTGACATTAATAGTCAGTATTGTGTAGCAGTGAACGAATGTTTACCTTTTGTTGGTTTCGAATAGGTACATGATCAAGGTATCAATGTATAAAATATTTCAGACGATTCACCAACAGGTTACTGATAATGAGCTTATTGCCAAAAAATCATGTAGTCCACTACAAAAATTTGAAAAATTATTTGAGTCTGGGACTAAAAAACTAAAAACTTAAAACTAAGAAAACTAAAAAAAAACTTTGGTTAAAAACATATATTGACTTATATACAGAAAAACGAAAAATGTTTGGCAATAATTCGACAAATTTTTCTACATCAAATGAACAATTCTGTAATTGACTAAACAACGGAGAAGGTCAGAAAATACAGAGATGTCAGATTTTTAACAAAATAAGATGTAATCTACGGTGCAAAAGCTCTGATTAGAAAGCCAAATTTGCATAGCTGTACCATACTTTAAAAAGATATTGTTATCATTGAATCAAAAAGACTCCAATAACCTACGACTTGCATCACAACTACACTTTAATTAATAGATGGTAAATAGGGATGTTATGCGTCTGAGTAAATAATCAATGATAAGTTGAGGTAGATGTAAGATGTGGCATACTTCAGAACAGATAAAAGACGGATACTATCTGACGCTAAGAGAAGTCTAGAGCGGAGAGAGAGGTGATGCAGAGAAAACCAACAGTTTCTCTCTGACCCATCTTGACTCTTCCAAGACCCTCCAGTTGCTGTCGACCACCCGCACAAACCAGAGGACGTCGAAGTCTTTTGGAGAGAAGTCTACGAAGTGCAACATAGACTTGACTAAGACTCACAGAATATTAATAGCTTCAAGGAGCTGTATGATGCCATCACACCAACACTTGAGGAAGAATGCCCAACCATCACTACCGAGGAGGTGAAAAAAGTATTGAGAGGTATGAAGAACTATTCCGCTCCAGGACCACATGGTATCAAGACCATCTGATGAAAGAAGTTTCCTTCAACCCATCACCATCTGGCCCGTACTTTCACCTCATATTTGAAGTCGCAAGAGCCAATTCCGCAGTGGTTGGTGGAAGGACGCACAGTATTCCCGCCGAAAATGGGCAACTTAGCTGACCCAAAGAATTGCAAGCCACTCACTTGTCTTAAAATACTGTATAAGATACTGTAAGATACTGTGTAAGATACTGTATAAGATACTGTATAACCTCCCTTCACGGGAGGTTTCCGCTTCTGCCATTTTGAACGAACTTGTAGTTCGTGCAAATATCCGGAAGACCATCCCCTCCAGAAAGTTTGATACATCTGCATTAGGAAATGCCAACGCGCAGACGGAGTGAGCGTATTATTGAGAAGAGAAGATTCTGGCACGGTGTGTAGAGGAGATCCTACGAGAAAGTGAGCTGGTGTAAAGGCGACAAAATCATTAGGGTCATCCTTTAACGATTGTATTGGTCTCGATGTTTGACGGAACGAAGTGCGGCCTCCCAAAGTTCACCGAAATGTGGAGCTGTTGGCGGATTAAATTTCCATTGAATCTGGTGATCCACAAGATAACGGGCTATTTTAGAATTTTCAGCTGATGCTGCAGAAAACATTTCTAGTAATTGTCGATCAATTCCCATGAAGTTAGTGCCGTTGTCAGTATACAAGGTCTTTAAAACTCCGCGACGAACCGTAAATTTCTTAAACGCGGCGATGAATGTATCTGTAGGAGCATCTGAAGCGACCTCCAAATAAATCGCCCTAGTAGCACAACAAACGAGGGTGATAACATAACTCTTATAAGCCTTGTGGCCCCGTCGTTTGGAAGGACGTATCCACATAGGGCCGGCGTAGTCAAGACCAGTCTCAGCAAAAGGTTGCGAAGTTTGTTTGATCCTGAAAGGTGGCGACGGAGCCATCACTTGAGTACAAGGTAACGCTCCATGCCGAGCACATGTCACACAACGGTTCAACACTTTTCTTACTGCAGAGCGGCTCAACAAGATCCAGTATCTCCTCCGAAAATATAAAAGGGTCAATTGTTGACCTATGTGCACTATAAACTCAAGTCCATTCCTAATGATTAAAGTTTTCAATGGAGAATCCTTTGGAAGAATGTATAGACACCGCTCGCCATAGTCTACAACGGCGCGAAACAGACAACCTCCCAAACGTAACAGGCCATTATCATCCACGAAAGGCAGAAGCTTAGCCAATAAACTTGCGTTTAGCAGGAGGAGTCGCTTCTCGACCTTACGGATTTCTTCCTCATAATTCTCTCGTTGTGTATATGCGATCAGGCGTCGCAAACCCAAATCAAGCATAGTATATGTTAGACGACATGGTAGCTTGCCGATGCATTTCTTGCGGAGCCGTGCAAAAAATTGTAGACAGAGAGCGGTGACTCTCAATAACTTTATCAAGGACGAGTATTTCGTAAGGTGTGACCAAGGTGGTTTATTTTCAACGACAGCAGAAAGAACTACCTTCCGTTCCTCTCGATTGATAGCAGAGTCGATGTCCTCCACTGAATTGAGCGAAGACCCTGGCACCAAATCCGATGCTCATGTAACTTGGATGGTGCAATTTTTCTTGAAGCGCAATCTGCAGGGTTGTCGATTCCAGGTACATGTCTCCAAGTAGCATCAAGTAGAATCCTCTGGATCTCAGAGACCCGATTAGATATGAATGTCGTCCAGCGGAGGGGATGACCAATCCAATCTACATTATTGGCAGAATACGACCACAGATATAAACGTACTGAAGATGGAAAATTTAGCACAGATCGTATGTGTGCTACCACACGAATCAGAAGAACTGCAGCACACAATTCCAATCTTAGAATTGAAGTTTCTCCTTTCCGAGCGACCTTTCTTTTTGCCATCACGAGTGTGATGTGAGTTTCACCAGTGATTGTTTTGATTCGTAAATATACGACAACTCCTATCGCCTTTTCGGAGGCATCGCCGAAGCCGTGTAATTTACAAGAGACGTTGGTAGACCAACCCACCCACCATGCTGATAGGTCAGCATGAAACTTCAGCCAAGTTTTGTAATAATTTGAAGGTAAAGGTTGATCCCAATCCATTTTAATCACCCACAGACTCTGCATACAAATTTCTGTTGGGACTATAATTGGAACCAGCCATGCTATCGGATCGAAGATAGGGCATAGTAGAAATAGAAATACAAAGGATGAAATAAAAAAGAGATTTTTCAAACGTATGTTTCAAATTAACTGGTTTATTAAATTTTAGAAACGGTTAACATTGTATATATTTATTTTTGAACCCTGATGCATTCTAATCATTATTACAAATGCACACATATGTATATATTTTTGTATAGGAGACATTTTTAATAGTACTTTATCTTGCAAATTAACGAAGAAATCGTTATATGGTATTCAATGGTAACATTTTGTAAAAAAGGTCCAAAAGTTAACTGAAAAATAAAAATTTATGATTCGAAAAATCCGGACGAAGTAAAAAAAAAGTAAAAAATCCTGTAGGACAACTCACAAAATCCCTAAAATTAAGACATGTCCAAGGAAATCCGGACGGAAGGTCACCCTAGAGGTACCTAGAGGTTATGAGCAAGTGAGATCTACATATACTTAAAGATTTGCTGCTTGGTGCTTGTGCAATCTACGTCATAGGATTCGAAAAGAAGAAATGGTTTGACTAGTTTGGATTAAGTTTACACAATTTGGAGGATATGGGCTGCTATTCTCGAAAAAGTTACGCAATACAGTTTTCACCACGTGTGATCACCGTACCCAGTTCTGCAATCGCAATTTGGCTGTCCGAAACTTCCTGGCGCTCAAGGCCTGTTTCTTGACTCCCCAGAAGCAGCCAACCATCAAGATGTATGCTGAAAGCAGTGCTGACAACGACGATGCTGATAATGTGACTAAAGGTGTAGATACAACAGATAATTGTTTGAAAAATACAACGCTTAAAGACTTTTACAATAACTTCGAATTCCTGCTTTAAGAATAATTCTTTCATCAAACTGAATGATATTTTGCTAAATTAGGTTAAGATTTGACTTTGTAAAATTAGGATAAGTTTTTCTTGAAGAAAAAAAAAACAAAGGAAAATTGAAGTGTTAGTTACTCTCATAAATATGTGACACGAGAGTATCATTTCATAGTATGTATCAAATGTCCAGCTATGATTTTGATTTCAAATAAAAGATTACGCTTATAAGTAACTTTTTTAACTTCTCTAAACAAAATTTCATTTTGAATGCTACCGCCATGAGTTATGCGCACATCTAAAGTCCAGTGTAAAGTTTTTTGCCTGGTGAAAAAATAACTTTATAATACTTTTGGAGAAAATCAACCTGAAAGCGATCAATTTACGCATGGATGGAGTGTTGTCCAAGAAGCCCATGTATAACCTTACTCCAAAAAAGGAGTATGCTGTTTCCAAATTCCGAAAGTTTCAGACAAAGGATGGTAACAGGATTGTAGAAAACTTGAAGAACGAATTTTTAATCTTTTCACCCGGTAGGATCTTTAAAATCTTTGAGGATGCTCAATGTGAAGACACTTTTCAGAATAACAGCAATATCATCGTCAATTGTCAATTTCAGTTAGCTTCAGCGTTGGAATTTTTGAATCATCGTTGGCTTAAATTTAAATTTCGCAATCTTATTCCTTTCAGCAATGGATCTTCAGAAAAATCGTTGGATCAAATTGAAAATTTCACATGCTCAATAGTGCTTGGAATTAATTTATTGATAAGTTGTTATTCCTTGAGATGGGAAAATTATACGATTTCTAATTATACTATTGACTTTACAGTTAGATTAGATTTGTTTTCTTATATTTAACGAGGTTGGATTCTTTTTTAGGAGGATAATTAATATCTTAAAAGTTTACTGAATGCGATATTATATCCTATACTTAAAACCCCCAAATTTTTTATAAGACTCTCAAAAGAATTGAACTAAAAGTTAATGTCAGACTTTAATAATAATAATATGAAAAAAGTTAATGGTAAATCGTTCTTCCAGAAGATAACATCAAAATTAAGAAACAAATAAGTGAGGTGAACTTTAGGTACCTTCAGTGTTGGACTTTTCGAATCATCGTTGGTTTAAATTGAAATTTTGCAATCTTATTCCTTTTAGCGATATATTTTTAGCAGCATCTTTAGATCAAAGGGCCTATGGGCCACTATAGATGAGCATTGATATGAAACAAAATTCCTCCAAAGGATAACTTAAAAATTTGATTTTTAGTGGAGTTATGGACAAGGAAAGTAAAATAAAAAAAGTAATTTTTCTCGAGAACTACTCAACCGATACTGATGATCGAAAAATATGTTATAGTCAATTATGGCATTTTCAAAACAAAAAATAGGAGAAAAAAAATGTTAAAAAAATTTTCAACATTTTTTTTGAGGTTATGTTTTAGAGATGCGCCTCAAGTTTTTTTTTGAAAAAATCCTCTTATTGTCTACTTCAACATATATCTCACCCAAATTGTTGATAGTGGTACTTAATGGCTTAAAAAAAATCTCGCGCGGGGCCGTGTATGTAGCGCAGCTTGCGATTCCAACCCGGCTTATGTGATACTATTATTCTGCTTCAGTATCATCATACTGCCTGTCCCTGCACTAACTTTCTGATTCCGCGATTCACTTGCTTCGAACAGATCGTCAAATATTCTCATGGCATCTTGATGTCTGCCACGATACAACTATCTGGATCCGCTATTCACTTATTTTGAGATGATTGTCAAATGTTTTCACAGCATCTTACAGCTAGCCGCACACTAACTTTCTGAGTCCGTTATTTACTTGTTTCGATCTGATTGCCAAATGTTTTCGCCACATCTTAATGACTGTCAGTATACTAACTTTCTGATTCCGCGATTCACTTCTTTCGAACAGACTGTCAAATATTCTCATAGCATCTTGCTGCCTGCCACGATACTAATTTATTGGATTCGTTGTTCACTTGCTTCGAACAAAACTTGATTATCATCTGTCAGCAGTAATAATTGTACTACATACTTGTGCTTTAAAATACGTCATTCTTTGATTAAAAAAGGTTTCAACTAAAAATAAAGCTCATATGTGCTGGCTGCAACGCTTTCTTGATTAAAAAGAAAGGAAAAAAAAAATAATAAAAAATGCAATTAAAGAAAATTATTTTTCTCTTTCATTAAACCGCATAATAATTGTTAATGACATTTTATTCCACAATTGTGGGCTCTCTATTTATAAAAAATTCTCAGCAGTCTCTCTAATTCTGACGAGGAGAACTATTAAGCGGACTTTTGCAACTCACAAATATTGTTGCACCTGCTTCTCCACGACGAATTTAACTACAATCCCTGAAGAAGAAATCGGTGCTGTCGAGCTTATATAATCAATAATCGTATATTTGATGAAAATCTTGATCTCTTGAAGGTGCATTCTAACACACAACAATCATCACTGCATTAGAGTTATCCAAAGTAATGGAAACCCTTTCTATAAAATGGCTCTCCAAAATAGCCAATCCCGCTCGGTGACTCAAGCACTCGTAATTTTTTTGTTTAAATGACGTACTGGGAACTATAATGAAATGCTTTCTTCTATCTTATGGTTAGAAAATGAACATGATGTATCGGATTATGCTGCCACTGTAGTGAAATCTTTTGAAAATGAAGTTTTGCCACATCAGAAGAAATCTTACTCTGGGCAGAAAAAAGTTCCTTTCTGCAAACCTTTCACTATTTGCACAACTGACGGCAACATTGTTGAAATGCTTGGACAATACTTTGCCAATCAAAATGATGCCGCAATTTTAAATAGTGTTATTGAGGATCCAAATGGTTTGCGTAAATTCTTGAAAGAAGGTGATATTTTTGTTCTTGTACGCGGTTTTCGAGATATAAAAGACAATTTAGAGCAAAAGAATTTTAAAGTTTCAATGCCTGCTTTGAAAGGAAAAAGGAAACAACTGTCCACGAAAGAATCCAACGAATCTCGTGCTTTCACCAAAATTCGGTGGTCCTACTTCAGAATCGCGTCGTTCCTCAATAACACTTTTGGGAAAAGACTTCAATCTGATGTAGACACTTTTGATGATATTTTGCTAAGAATGCATAGTCAAAGAAATGTGCAGAATACTTTGGCTACTGAGGTACAAGAAAAAGGATGGCTTCGTCGGAAACTTCCTTTCAAAAAAGTCACATCAGACGACATTTTATATTTTCAGGAAATGACTGAAAGAGATTTAAAAATTTTATTCACTGGAACATACTAAGTAGCTCAATCTGTCTCATATTTGGAGGAAATGGTCGATACAGATGGTAAACTAAGAACTGAGTATGTGAAAGATGAGTCAAATTAAATATTTGAATCAGATTCGCCGGAGTCCACCACGAGGAGGTTGCAGTACGTTTTCGATCTCCTATTGGGGTGTTTAATTACGGTGAGTCCCCTTGCCTTTCATTATTTGAGGTGCTTAATTTCGGTGAGTCCCCTTGCCTCTCACTATTTGAGGTGCTTAATTTCGGTGTGTCCCCTTGCCTCTCGCCATTTAGGGTGCTTAATTACGATGAATCCCCTTGCCTCTCACCATTTGGGGTGCTTAATTTTGGTGGTCCCTTGCCTCTCACCATTTCGGGTGCCTAATTTAGGTGAGTCCCCGTGCCTCTCACCATTATCGCTGTAACTTTCAATCACTGGAATATAGTTGTTTTTCTTAAAAACATCACTGAGTATTTCTGCAGGTTTAAAAATTTTGGACAAATACCCAGCATGTGATAAATAAGAAACAACTGCCGCAATGTGTGAACAACCAACAGTGCGGTGGCCATTAGCACATTCACATGTCTCATGTGTCAAACCAGAAATTCCAACAGTATTGGGCTTGTACCTTAAAAAGAATCTATAAGCCTTGCGAGAAATGTGCCGAGATGGAACTTTTAATTTGAGCCCATTCGAATCATCTTTCACATACTCAATTCTTAGTTTACCATCTGTACCAGCCATTTTCGCCAAATATGAGACAGCTTGAGCAAGATGGTATGTTCCAGTGAACAAGATTTTTAAATCTCTTTCAGTAATTTCCGGAAAATCTAAAATATCGTCTCATGTGGCACTATTGAAAGGAAGTTTCCGACGAAGCCATCCTTTTTCTTGTACCTCAGCTTACCCAATATCGGTTACCATCGGTTAGCTCTGATCAGAGTGTCTCTCGCGAGTGCCCAGGAGGAATCTCTGCCAGCGATTTCCTAACCTTGGGAAGGTCCAGGATATGTACCAATCCTACTGACACCTGGAAACTATTTGGAGAGTGTGCCGGGATAACGATCTTCTACGGGTTTCTGTACGATTATCTCACCAACGGTAGGAGAATTAATAAAGCTTACTCATTATATTAACATTGGTTCTTTTACTGACTCCACCTACTCTCAGCTTCCTTAAATCCTTAACCCTTCCTTGATAATATCCACCCCGCTATACGACGCGATTCTGAAGTATGATCCAATTTTTGGCATTAGTTTGTTATCAATTTTGTGATCCAAAAGGCGATATTTTTGTTTGAATACGCCGTGCGCAGATGCTCTAACTTTTCTTTTATATCTCGAAAACCGCGATCAAGAAAAAAAATATCACCTTCTTTCAAGAATTTACGCAAACCATTTTGATCTTCAATAACACTATTTAAAATTTCGGCATCATTTTGATTGGCAAAGTATGGTCCAAGCATTTCAACAATGTTGCCGTCAGTTGTGCAAATAGTGAAAGGTTTGCAGAGAGGAACTTTTTTCTGCCCAGAATAAGATTTCCTCTGATATTCATTATTAGTGCTCTTTGGATCATTGTCAGAAGGAGAGGTGTTCTCCTCGTCAGAATTAGAGATACTACTGAGATTTTCTTTATAAATAGAGAGTCGACAATTGTGGCATCAAATATCATTAACAACTATTATGCGGTTTGATGAGAGATAAAAATCATTTGCTTCAGTTGCATTTTTTATTATCTTTTTTTGCCTTTCTTTTTAATCAAGAAAGCATCGCAGCCAGCACATTTAAGCTTTATTTTTAGTTGACACATTTTTTAATCAAATAATGAGGTATTTTAAAGCACAAGTATGCAGTACAATTATTACTGCTGACAGATGATAATCAAGTTTTGTTCGAAGCAAGTGAATAACGGATTCAGAAACTTAGTGTGCGGCTAGCTGTAAAGTCCGGGGAAATTAGCTCAAAAAAGGTCGATTTCCAGAAAAAAAAGATAAAGTTTTTTTTTTCTTTATGATCATATCACTTATGGCATTAGAAACGAATACCAAAAAAGTTCCCCATCGGATCGACTGAG
>JAAAKG020134549.1:0-13806 GCA_010014905.2 Druon quercuslanigerum | reverse complement strand
CTGGTCTTTCTTTTCACCACGGAAAGTTTTCCTCACTTTGGAGTACCTAAATAAATAATAAAAAACTTAAAATAAGGGAAAAAGACAGGAAATTGTGTTTTCTAACGAAAAGTCAGTGAATTTCTATAAAAGACACTTGAAATAACTTTCAAGGACAATAAATTTGAAATTTTTCAATATTAATTTGAAATTATTTTATTAAGTTTATAAAAGATTCTATATTCAAAATTTTACAAGATTAAGATTCTGGTCTTTTGATTTACCACGGAAAGTTTTCCTCAGTTTGGCGTACCTAAATCAGAAAAACCTTAAAATATGGTAAAAAGTCAGAAAATTGTCTTTTTTAACGAACAGTCAGTGAATTTCTATAAAAGGAACTTTCAATAACTGTAAAGGATTATAGATTTACAACATTTCAATTTTAATTTAAAATTCTTTCATTTGGTTTATAACAATTTCTACCTCAAAAAATGTTACAATTTTAAGATTCTGGTCTTTCTTTTCATCCCGAAAAGTTTTCCTCAGTTTGGTGTACCTAAATCGGAAAAAAGCTTAAAATAAGGGAAAAAAACAGGAAATTGTATTGTTTAAGGAAAGGTCAGTGAATTTCTATAAAAGACACTTGAAATAACTTTCAAGGATAATAAATTTGAAATTTTTCAATTTTAATTTGAAATTATTTTATTCGGTTTACAAAAGATTCTTTGTTCATAATCTTACAAGACTAAGATTCTGGTCTTTTGATTTACCACGAAAAGTTTTCCTCAGTTTGGAGTACCTAAATCAGAAAAATCCTCAAAATAAGGAAAAAAGACAGGAAATTTTATTGTTTAAGGAAAAGTCAGTGAATTTATATAAAAAAGACACTTCAAATAACTGTCAAGGATAATAAATTTGAAAATTTTTAAATTTTAATTTGAAATTATTTTATTAGGTTTATAAAAGATTCTATGTTTAAAATGTTACAGGATTAATATTCTGGTTTTTCCTTTCACTACGGAAAGTTTTCCTCAGTTTGGAGTACCTAAATCAGAAAAACCTAAACATAAGGTAAACAGCCAGAAAATTGTATTTTTTAAGGTGCCAGGGAAAATGAAAAACTGGCCTCGAACAAATTAGGAAATTTTAAAGGTATTTTTTAAAATGATGTTTTGCAGTCACCCTGATATAATCTTGTTGTTAGTAGTTTATTTGCCTTGTACTTCTATTTCTATTTTTTTGTTTTTTGCATTTGCCTAATTTCTCCTGAAGATTATATATTTGGCTAAAAATTTAATTATTTATTTAAAAATGTAACAATTTTATTAAAATATTGATAGTTTTAGTTTCAAATTCAACTGTTTTTTTTGAAAGTGACCTTTCTTCGAAAATTATTCTTCACTGGTTTATGGATTAAAATATTTTGTTGAAAATTCGTCTTTTTATTTCAACTAATTTTTATCTAAAATGAATTATTTTAATTTAAAATTCCTAGTAAATCATTTGTTGAAAATTCATCTTTTTTGGTTCTAAAATAACGTTTTTAACTGAAAATGTAATTCCAATTGAACATTCATAATTTTAGTTGAAAATTCATCTCTGCGTTTGGAAATTGATCCTTTTAAATTTAAAATTCAAATACTTGGATAAAAATTCAACAATTTTTTTAACACTTATTTTATTTTTAAAGGTTGATATCTTTTGTAGAAAATTTAAATATTTTGAAACTGTTAAATGTTAAAGACAAAAAGAGAATTTTTTTTTAAATTGGATTTTTAACCCTAAAATATGGTATTGATAAGCTTTCGCTATAAGCAATAAAAACTTTTGATAACTTGTACTTTAAAATGTTCTTTTATCAGATAAAAATGTTTTATGAATAACGTAACCGTTTTTATTGTTAATATGCATAAAGAAAGCTATTTTTTATTAATTGAATTTGAATTTTCGCGGGACTTGGACTAAAACAGTTAGCGCTACCTAGTGGCTGGTAAACTTACCGATTAATTAATTAATTAATTCTAGTATTTTAATTTCTAATTTCTAAGAGTTCTAATCTTATTTGTTACGAATCAAAGAAAAATTACGCGTTCTATCAAAACACGATTAATAACAAATTTCCAATATAATTTTATAATATTTTAATTTGAAAAATTAAGAAATTTGTTGAAAATTCGTTTTGTATAAAATTATTAAGTATTACATTTTATTTTACTTTATTTAAAAAAATTAATTAACTGGAAATTTAACAATTCCATTTTTGGTTGAAAAATTAAACTCGTCATGGTTAAAAAATCATGCATTTTCTTAACAAATATTTTATTGTAGAATATTATTCTTCTTTTTTGAAAGTGATTGAAAATTTACCGATTTTTTTTTAACTTTAATTTTTTCTCAATAAAGAAGTTTTTTGACTGAATACTTGACTATTTCGTTTTGTTTCAAATATATATTTTTTAGTTAAAAATTAATTTCATTTGTTAAAAATAAAATTATTATGTTAAATGTTTTTCTCTTTTATAGAAAATGGATGTTTTCAATTAAAATTGTAATGAAACTATTTTTTTGTTGTTGAACATGTAACTGCTTTGCTGAAAATAGTTGAAAATTTGACAATTTTCGACAGAAAACTATTTTTCTTGTTTGAAAATTCTTTTGGTTAAAAATTCATTTGTTTTAGTTAAATATTTTTTTTAATTTTAAAAACTCCTTTTTTTGGTTTTTAAAAATTTAATTTTTAAATCTAAGAATTCGGTTTTTTGACGCAAAATGATTTATTATTATTTATTATTATTTCCTTGAAAAATTCTAATTTTTTTGTTTCCTAGACTTTAAATTAGGAATATTTAAATAATTACATCCCGAAGGTTCTGTTCATAAATTAACTATTCCATTTTTGGTTCACCATTTATTTTCATTTTTTAATTTAAAATTCATGTATTTGACTTTGTAGTAGAAAAATATTCTTTTTATTGAAATAGTAAAAACAATTTTTACTTAAAAAATGAACGTAACTACTTTCATGAAAATTTGTTTTTTGTTGTTAAAAATTAATTTATTTAATTTGAAAAGTCGTCTTTTTGATGGTTAATTAATTTTTCAAAATTTAACAATTCCATTTTTAGTTAAAAATTGATTTAAAAATTCTATTTTTCTTTTTCAATTGAAAATTCATGTATTTGTCTTTTTTAGTAGAATTTTATTCTTTTTGTTTGTAAAATCATTTCTTTGATTAAATATTAATTTTTTAAACTAAAAATTAATCTATTTAAGTTGGAATGTTAATTTTCCTGGCAAAGTTTAAAGATTCAATTTGTCCTATATATTTAAATTTTAAGTAAAAATTAATTTTTATAATTTAAAATTTAACAATTTTGTTGAGAATTCGTCTTTTGGATTGAAAGTACAACAATCTGGTTAAAACATGGACTAATTTGCTAAAAATTAATTTGTTTTTTAAAGATTTTTCTCAATTAACATTGCAATTAAACTATTTTTTGTTGTTTTTTTTGCTTTTCTGAAAATAGTTGAAAATTTGACAATTTTCGACGAAAAACTATTTTTCTTGTTTGAAAATTCTATCGGCTAAAAATTCATTTATTTTCTGTAAAAATTATATTATTTTGTTAAAACGCCTTTTTTATTTAAAATTATTTTTCATCTGAAAATTAAATTACTTCATTATTGGTCCAGAATATATCCTTATTATTGGAAAATTTAACGATATAGTTGAAAATTCATGTACTTTATTGAAAAATCCTCTTTTTGGTAAAATATTATTCGTCTTGTTTAAAAAAAGTTGAGGACTGACCGATTTTTTTGAAAATTGTTGTTTTTTATCGTCGAAAATTAATTTTTTTTTAAACTGAATATTGACCTATTCCATTTTTCTTTAAATTTACCTTTCTTCGTTAAAAATTAATTTCTTTAGTTGAAAATTTAACTGTATTCTTAAATAAATCTTTTTTTGTATTGTTTGAAACTTAATTTTTTTAACTGAAAATGTAACTACACCATTTTTGCTGGAATGTTGAACTACTTTATTGATTTTTTATAGTTTAAAATTCATCTTTTGGGTAGAATATTATTTGTTTAATAATTCATTTATTTATTGATTTTTTATAGTTTAAAATTCATCTTTTGGGTAGAATATTATTTGTTTAATAATTCATTTATTTCGTTGAAATTTCTTTTTCCATTGGTTGAAAATAAATTGTTTCTACTAAAAATTGATCGTTTGTAGTTTCAAATTAAATTTCTTGTCTTAAATTTCAAACTAAATAACTGACACTTATTAATTATACACTTATTACTTATTAATTGGTATAAAAAAAAAAATTTTTTCATTTACCTAATTTGAATTTTCGCGGGACTTTGACTAAAACACTTAGCGCTACCTAGCGGCTGGTAACCTCACCTCCTAATTAATTAATTAATCCTAGGATCCTTATTTATTTATTTTAAATCTAATTATCTGCGACTAATACAAAAACTACACCTGCTCTCAAAAAATGATTACTAAAAAATTGGCATTTGTAATTAATCCTTGAATACACCCACCACACTCCATTTTAAGACGGGAAATTTGAAAAAGTTCCAGAGTTCAAAAAAGAAATTCCAACGTTGCCATTGTTGCCACATCGCGAATTCTCGGAAACCGAGTGGCAGCTGCAAGATGCGTGGGTGGTGAATAGAGCCCAGTTTTATGCAAGTGTTGGTGCACTCGCGTCGAATGCACTTGAGCGTCGTTTGTCCGTGAGACGTTTTCGGGGGTAAAAAAAGGGGGAGGTAAAATAGAGAGCGCCCTCTCTTGGGGTGACGGTCACGTTTTGAACTACGTTTACTTTAGGTTTAGAGTCTGCTTGTCTCCTTTGCATTGCTGTGGAAAATGGCGTCGAGCTCGGAGCTGCCAGAATATTCATCCCCAGCAAAACGACGGAAGATCGACGGCGACAGATACGTAGCACCGCTTGGCTCAGAACTCGATTTTCGAAACGAGAAGCTGCTTGGCGATCACACACCCGAGGATCTTGAAGGTATTTTCGCCAAAATATGGGCATTTAATTTACGAAATTCTCGCGATTTCAACATGGCGGCTTGGAAGGGTGGCGAGCTCGTCCACGCAACATTCGAGAAGCATCGCCCAGCCATGACAGCCATGACAGTTCGTGCAAGTGCGTCTTTGATTTACCCTAAACTGAAAATCGATTTATGGCTCGAATTTCGACTTTTCAGCGAAGAACTTTGTGATTTTTGTTGTTGAAATTCATTTTGTGGGGTGTTTGTGAGGAGGCAGATTGGAAATACGCGTTTTTGGGGTTGGGAATTTCGCGGTAAAGAGGGTCACTGACAGCGGTACTATAGGTGCAATTCGCTGGCGTTCACAGATGGCAGATGAGTTTCGCAAACAAAAGAAATGTGGTTTTGACGTTTCGGGTGCCGCATGTGTTTACTGTCAAACACAACGTTTAGAAACGTCAAAACATTTAATGTGTCAAGATGAGCTTTTCCAGTTAGTTTCTTCTAGAATGATTATTATTTTTGAAAGTAGTTTTCTTTTTAGGGCAAATTTTAGTACTGTTAGGTTTAGAATTTTTTATTTCACAGAACATCTAGTATTTTTAAAAGCGTATTTAATAACTTTTTTTGAAAATTAATATTTTTTATATTTCACTATGAATAATATGGTAAATTTCCGTAGGTTGAGGTTATCTCTATTTTTATCTCCCAGAGACTTGAGTGTTTCCTTATGAGTTTCAGGAAAGTTCCTAATCGTAAATCTGTTTTTGATTTGAAACCGCGTTTTTATCTGAAAGCTGAATAAACAAGGTTAGGAATTTTATGGGAATTGTGAAGAATTTTTTTCTTTTGGGTTTGGTAATTAATTTGAAATTAAATATGTGCAAAAAAATGTTAGAAAACAGAAACTCGCCGGAATTTTTTCAAATTAAACCAAATATTTTAGTGTTCAGGAAAAGTTTGTGACAATTTATATGTGCGAATTCTTATTTTTTATTTTTGTGTAGTGTTTTAGGTAGCAAGTCAGAATCAAAATTAGTAGTAAGAAGAAAAAGTAACATATATTTTACAAATAAATCATGTAATTTATAAAAAATAAAGGAGGAAATTAACCGGAAATTCAAATTCAAGCCGAGAATCACGTTTGAAGTTTTGAATAATGTTTAAGATGTTTAATAATTTTTAATAATGTTTAAGATTTGAGGAAATATTTTTTTCATGTTTTTTTTTTATTTTTGAAAGTTAATTTTAATTTAGAACATTCCCAAAATTATTTTTAAATAAAGGTTCCAGAAGATTTCGAGTCAGTGCTTCTAATAGTACATAATAAAAAAAATAGGAAAAATGCGATCATTTAAAATGATATTTAGAAGGTTTAGAAATTTTGAAAAGATTTTAAAAATGTTTACTTTTCGAAATTTTGTAAGGTCTGTTGTTGCGAAAATTGTTTCTTTAGTTTATTTCTGTGTAATTTTTTGGGTAGCAAACAAGAATAAAAATTGAAAATGTATTGAAAAATTAACATTTATTTGAAAAATAAATTGTGAATCTCCATTTATTTTCTTTAAGTTTGAAATTTGTTTACCTGTAATATACTTATTTTAAATTTGATCAGCTAGCAATCAAATAAAGCAAAATAAAACCGGGAAAAATTTTAAGGAATTTTTTATTTTGAGAAATAAATTTTATGAGAATATTTCAAAAGATTAACAAAATTACGAAAACAAGAATACAGAACATTTTAAGGGAATTTTTCTAATAATTCCGAATTTAAAAAAAGGGGCAAATACCATAATTTAAAAAAATATTTACTAAGAGTTTTATATTTAAGCGGAAATAAAATCAAAATATGAAAAATTAGAATTGTTTCAAAATATAATCAGACGGCTTAGAAGTTTTAAAAGAGTAAAAAAAAACTTAAAAATTTGCAAATGTTTAAAAATATTCCTAAAATTGTGTCTTTTTTTCTAATCATGCAAGATTTAAGGGAATATTTTAGGAAAAATACCATAATTTAAAAAAAATTACTTACAAGGTACTAAAACTTGCGAAATTAAAAAAAATATATGAAAAATTAGAATCATTATAAAATGTAGTTATACGGTTTAGAATTTTTAAAAGGACAAAAAAATTTTTTTTTGAAATGTTTCAGAAGATTCCCAAAATTGAAAAAAAAAGAATCCAGTTAAGGCAATTTTTCTAATCATGCAGATTTGACATTTTTTAAGGAAAAATAACATAATTTAAAAAATATATTTACAAGGTTTAGAGATTCAGGTGTACAAAAAAAGAAAACAAACCGTAATTTTAAAAAAATGTTCACAAGGCACAAAAACTTCTGCGAAATTATTTAAAAAAAAATGGAAAAATTAAAATCATTCTAAATATTTAGACGCTTTAGAAGTTATGAAAGGATTAAAAAGTAATACAAAATTTTTTTAACGTTTTAAAATATTTTCACAGTTGTCAAAGAAAAAAATAATCCAGAGGATTTTAAGGCAATTTTTCTAATCATGCAGAATTAAAACAAAAATGTTAGGAAAATTATAATTTATCAAAATGTTTACAAGGTTTAGAAATTCAGAAAAAAAAATGAGAAAAAGGTTCGAAAAGAATTGAAAGTTTGGAAATATTTTAAGATGTGGACTTTTTTTCAATCTGGCAGAGTTGATCCATTTTTGAAAATATTAAAATATTTAGAAGAGTTTAAGGCAATTTTTGGTCTTAAATATTCATAATTTTATGAATATTTGACTAAGTATAAAAGATGTTTCAAAATTCTTCGCCTTGTTGAAAATTTATCTCTTTGATTAAAAATTCAACTTTTTAGGTTAAAAGGGTTGATTAAATTATTTTCATATTGAATTCATCTGTAATGTGTTATAATTTTTGTTTCGAAATCGTTGTTTTGTTAAAAATAAATCATTTTTAGTTGAAAATTCATGTATTTTGTTAAATTTTAGGCATTCTCGTGAAACTGAATGCTCCTGGTTAACAAAGATTTTTTTGTTATTTAAAATTTATATTTATGGATTGAAATTTAATTTTTTTGTTAAAAATTTATCCATTTTGTTGAAAATTTGCCTCTCCGCGAACTCTTTATTTTTATATTTTTTCAGAATTCAAAATTTTCAATTTTCAAATTCTACGCTCTTAAAATAAAATTGTTATATTTCTCAAAACTTTTGCGAATACTAAAAATAGGTTAATCAAAACAATACAAAATACGGGATACATTTTTTTAAAATGATATTAGGTCATGAGTTCAGAGGTTTAAATATACTATTAATTTAAATATTAGGTTTGGTAAAACTTGTAAATTTAGACATTAAAAAAATTGTATAATTATAGCTTATGTGAAGAAATTATTCCATAATTTTTATATTTTTCATAAAAAAACTTAAATTATATATTTATCAAGCATTGCGATTATCATAAAAAAAAAAGTTATACAACAATTCTAAAAGCTGAAAATTTTTTTCTGGCGGTAAGGATAAAAACTTTGTTATAAACAATACCTGTTTTAGTTTAATAAATTTAATAATTTTATATATTTCAAAATTATTCCGTCTATATTTAAAGAAAATGATTAAATTTAGAAATTGGGATGATAAATAAATACAAAAAAAATCAAACTTAAAAAAGAGGCATAAATTAAATTATAGTTGGCGCGCGGGAAAATTAAACATTTCAAACAATATGCAACGCTTTACGAGATTTTCACGGGAATATTATATTTCAAAATATTTAATTTACCTTTAAAAAGTGAAAAGATTTGAGGAATTAAAAAGGCCTGAGTGAATTAAATGTAGATTTAAAAAATTCATAATTTCTAAAACTTTGCAAAAATCGCTAATATTTTTGTTGTAGTTTCACATAATCCATATAATTTTTTTAAATCATGTAAGATTGCAATATTTTCAGTTTTTCTAGGACAAAATATATTTTTTATAAACCCCGAAATACTAAAATAGTGTTTTAAAGCTTTCTTATATATTCTGAAAAAATTACATACAAAATATTCAAAACTAAACAATTGGAAACTGAATTGTTTGAAATAGAAAGTCTTGAATCGTAAAAATTTCAGAGTGCTAAATTTAAAGGTTACAAGTGAAAGTGTTAATTTTTTATGTATACAAAATAATTTAACAGTTATTAATTTAAAATTTCTGATTGTAAAAGTTTGTTCCTAACTAAAAATTGCGTAAAATTATATAATTTTTAACATTCAGATATTTATTAATTAATTTTTTAATTTCGAAAATTGAAAATGTTAGTGTGAATATACAATTTTTAACGAGAAGTCTTTAAAATGTTTAATTCATGAATTAAGATTTTTTTAATTGCACAGTTCAACCGCAGTTAACTGAAAATTATTCAAATGAAGTTTTAAAAGCTTTTATTTTATACGTATAAATTATTGAGCCTTGGAAAATTTCTGAAGTACAGATTTTTTTAAGTACTTCAAGTTATTTAATTTGAAGTTAAGTTGTGATTACTTTAATGAAAAAATTTCCATCTTTTCGAATTTTTTAAATTCAGGGATGTTACAAGATTTTTGCAAATCGGAAAATGACAGAGAATTTTTTTTCTCGATTAATACGTTGAAGGATTAGGGATTTTTTATTTTCAATTTTTTTCAACTCGCCTTAATGATTATTTCATTTTTAACAGAAACACTGGGCGGTGATAGTGGATTTAATGAATTAAGCGATGGATTAAAATCAGCTTCCAGTGGCTCAGAAGCAACAAATCTTTCATCAACCCCACCTCGCACAGAATCAACAAGTGACGACACCGGTTGCCCGTAAGTTAAGAAAAATTTTAACCTAATTAAAAAATTGCAAACACTCTCTATTTTCTTTTTCTAAGTCCTCTGATTTACAGATTTTCTCTATTTTTTTTTTTTTGAGAAAGTTTCCCTCTTTTTTCTTTCTTTTTTCCGCTTAAGATTAATTAATTTTGGTTACAAATTTTATTAGTTGGTTGAAAGTTTAATTATATTGTTAAGAGTTCAATTTTTTGGTTAGAAAGTAATAATTTTGGTTAAATGTTGAACGGTTTTGAATTTATCTTGGTTGAAAATTCAACTTTTCTCCTTAAAACTTAAACTTTCTTCTTTAAAAACATCATTTTTTGCTTGAAAATGCCAATGTTTTGTCGAAAATTTGTTTCTTTTGCTTTATTAACTGTTTCGTCGAAAATACATAATTTCGGTGTTCAACGTTTTGTTTAAACATTCGACTTTTTAGGTTGAAAATTCAATTTTTTTATTGAAAATTCATCTTTTTTTGGTAGCAAATATGTGTTGGTTGAAAATTCAATTATTTCTTTCAAATTCGTCGTTTTTTGTTAAATTGAAATATTTTTAATATAAATTTAAATCCTTTTTGACCCTGAGATTAACTATCATATTTTTCGTTGAGGATTCATATTTCTTTATTGAAAATTCAACTACTTGATTGAAAGTTTGGTTGAAAGAAAATTAATTTTGTTTTGAAGACTCATTTTTCTGGCTGAAATTTGAACTTTTTTTTTTGAAAATTCGTCTTTTTTAGTAAAATAACACGTTCCTTCACAATTTATATTTATCTGTTAAAAATGCAATTGTGTTTGAAAATTAAATTTATGTAGTTTGTGCAGTAATTTTTGTTTGAATTATTTTGTTGTTGAAAATTTAAATATTTGCTTGAGATTTCGTCTTTTTAATTAAAAGCTAATCTACTTGTATGAAAATACTTTTATCAGTAACTTAATATTTCTGTTTAAAAATTAATTTCCTTTACTGTACATATTTTTCTACATTTTTACTTTTTTATGAAAATTCAATTTTTATGAATGAAAATGTAAATATTCTATTTTTAATTATAAATGTTTTCTTTTTACTTAAAAATTCAATTATTGGGTTGAAAATTCATATATTTTGTTAAATTCAATTTTTGTTGCATACAAAATTAATCTTGGCAAAAAATTCTTCTGGTGTGGTTGAAGATTCAACTATTTTGTTAAAACTCTTTTTTCTCAGTTAACTGTTTTAAATTACATAATTTATTTTTTGTTTAGAAATTTAATTATCTTGTTAAAAATTTAACTATTTTCTATAAAACTTCGATATTTTGTTGTAAATTCGTATTTTTTTGTTAAATTTAAATATTTTTTTGGCCCTAAGATCAACTATTATATTTTTCGTTGAGGATTTATATTTCGTTATTGAAAATTCAACTACTTGATTGAAAGTTGAACACTTTGTTAAGAATTAATTTTGTTTTGAATACTCATTTTTCTGTTTGGAATTTGAACTATTTTCTTGGAAATACGTATTTTTTAGTAAAATAACTGAAATTCTTTTGTTAGAAAAAATTCCTTGGTTGAAAATTGATCTTTTCGGATGAAAATTCACATACTTGTTTCAAAATTAAATGTATGTAGTTTGCGAAATAATTTTTGTTTTGTCAAAAATTCATTTTTTTAAAACTGAAAATGTATTATTTTGTTGTTGAAAATTTAAATATTTGCTTGAAATGTCGTCTTTTTTAAATTGAAAGTTAATCTACTTGTATGAAAATTTAACTTATTATTTGAAAATAAAACTACTTTATTCAGAATTATTTTTTTTCTTATCTGTTTATATCAAACTTGAACTACTTTCTTGAAAAATGATTTTCTTGTTTTTTAAATACTCACTTTTATCAGTAAATTAATATTTATGTTTAAAAATGAATTTCCTTCACTGTACCTATTTTTCTAAATTTTTACTTATTTATAAAATATAATTTTTTGGAATAAAAATGTGAATATTCCATTTTTAATTACAAATATAATTTTTTTACTTGAAAATTCATATATTTGGTTAAAAAATTCAATTTTTGTTGGATACAAAATTAATCTTGTTAAAAAATTCTTCTGGTGTGGTTGTATATTAAACTATTTTGTTAAAACTCTTTTTTTTTTGTTTATAAATTTAATTATCTTGTTAAAAATTCAAGTGTTTTTGTAGAAAATTACGGTATTTTGTTGTAAATTCGTCTTTTTTTTGCTAAAAATGACATTAATAAATTAAAAATTCAACCTTTTTCACAAAGTGTAGCTGTTTTTTTTCAAATTTCGTCTTTTTTATACGAAAATTAAACTATTTGGTCGAAAATGCTACTGTTTTTGGTTGAGGTTGAACCATTTTTGTTTAAAAATTAGACCGTTTGGTTGATTATTTTTCGATTTTTTAAAGTTTTTATTTAATGCTTTTAAGGGACTTTTTTGTGGTCTCATTCTATTTTAATAAATTTTCCAGGATTTTAGGAAATATTACCAGATTTCATAGAATTTCAGGGGATTTAAAAATATTTTAGTGGATTTTATTTTGAATCAATGAACGGGCAATAACCCTTTGGTACATATAATTAGCATATACATATATTACATATAGTACATATTTTAAACAATTTATTCAAGAAAAGTGAGGTATTTCGTAGGATTTGAAAGATTTTAAGAGTTTTGTCATTAGTTTTTGGAATTCATTCTATATTCTTGCTAATTTATCCTGAATTTTGTATAATTTTTTTTATTTCTTCAGAATTTTTTTAATTGACTTCAATTCTATTAATTTACTTAATTTAATGGATTTTTTCTAACTTTTTAAAGCATTTATTTATTTGATCCTAAGAATCAATTGATTAAATGATCAAAGGATTTGAAAAATTTTTCAGGTATTTTTTTTTTTAATTTCTTGGCATTTTCAAGAACTTTAAAAAATGGTAAGAGATTTCAAAAGATTTGAAAGGATTTGAAATATTTTAGGAAATTTTAAACGAGTATTTTAGTAAAAGATTCCAAGATATTTAAGCAATTCTTATTAAATTATCCTGAATTCGTTTCTATTTTTATAAATTCACTTGTTTTTTTTTTTAATTCATACTAATTTTTTATGAATTTCATGTAATTGTTCTCGTTTTCTAGCAATTTCTCTAAATTCACTGAAAATTTATTGTAATCAATCACATTTTTTCGATTTTCAAAATGGTTCCAATTCTTTTGAATGTATAACGGTAAGTTGTTTTGTAGTTATTAGTCACTTCTTGTGTTAGAAATTCTTCTAAATTCACTCAGTTCTATTTAATTCAATGGATTTTTTTTTCGAATTTTTAAGTTTTTATTTACTCGATCCTAATTTCTTTTAATCTCATCTTGAATTCATGGGCATTTAATAAAATTAATTTAATTGATTTTTTTAAATTCACCGTGAATTGTTATGAATTTCATATATTTTTAAATTGTTTTCAGCTCATTTGACATTTTTGACAAATTTGATTGAATTCTTTTGAATTTAACTTGAATTGTTAGGTCTTATGAATTTTCCTTAATTTGTTACCATTTGGGCGCGAAAAAAGTACCGTTTGGTCCCAACATTTTAACCCATGGGGACTGAGGTCTGCTACTGTTTTTCGAGAAATTCGATTTTTTCGGTTTAAAATTTGGGACGACTGAAAGATCCCGAAGAATAAAGTGCCCGACACTGTAAAATTCCTGAATTGTAAAATTCCCTAACAATAAAATTCGCAAATAATAAAATTGCCGAACTAGAAAATTCCCGAATTTAAACAATTAAAAAGTTTTATAAATATGTTTTATTTATTCAAATACAATAATAAATATTTATTTTTTTCAAATTATTTTTAAGATTTCGAAAATTATTGTTTGAATTCAAAATAACAATAATTTTAAATAAAATATTTCTAGGTGTCGATTTTTTTTTAATGTGCATAGTATTTAAAAAAAATACAAAAAGCATTCGCAAAAATCAAATTTTAATTT